>AVPN01000604.1:32527-43355 GCA_000695325.1 Pleurobrachia bachei
GAGAAGAAGAAAGGAAAGAAGAAAGAAGGGGATAAAAAGAAGGAACCCGGAAACAAGAAAGAGAAGAAGAAAGGAAAGGAAAAGAGTAAGGATAAAAAGAAGGGACCTGGAAGCAAGAAAGAAAAGAAACAAGGAGAAAAGAAGCAACCGGGCAGCGATAAAAAGAAGAAAGAGAAGAAGAAGAAAGGCGGGGATAAAACAGACAAACCCAGCAAAACGAAAGGGAAAGAAAAGGGCAACGATAAAAAGAAGGAGAAGAAACAAGGCAAGAAAAAGGAAAAAGGCAAGAAAAAGTCAAAAGGAGGAAAGAAAAAGAAGGGTTCTGACAAGCGTCAAGTAAAAGCAGCTTCGTTTGGATCGTCGGCATGTAAAACTTTCCCGCTGACAGATGATCACGGTCGGCTCTATGCTACATGTAACCGGTAAGTCTGCCTACTTCTACTAATAAACTAAATCTAACAATCTTATTTATCAATTTAAACTATCTTGCTAACCACGATCTTCGTTCAGGGAAGTACCATCAATGACCAAGATATCGGAAACCTCTATAACATGCTGTCCAGGACCGCCTCTCATTGACTGTGTCATTGCGGCCGGTTTTGATGGTTGTCCTCTCTTTACCTCCCCTCGAGCTGTAGAATTGTTGCGAGGTTAGTATATCCGTGCAACTTATATATCCTAACAACATAGCCGACCGGGCCGACATATATCTGACGTAATCATCTTTATTTCTAGGTCAACCCATCTCTATGGAATGCTGTACTGCGGCAGATGGTTCAACGTTTGGAAAGTGCAAAGTCCGCACAGGTTCCTGTGCGACAGGAGAAGTGATAACTGACGTTGAAAGAAGTCCACACTGTAAACACGATGACTGTACACCACAGCTAAGGTTTGTACGAAACAGTGGAAAGTTACAGTTGGACCCCGATTTACCGGAATACTCAGGGGGAAATGGATCCCGGTAAAGAGTTTGGCCCAGTATATCAGGGTTCGACTGTATTACACACTTTACCAACAACCTAGGGACACTACACAAGCTAGTCTAGGGACACTACACAAGCTAACTTTATACCATCTGCAGGTGTTGTAAAACCGAGGTTTCAGCAGTTTCAACCACACTATCCTCTCAGCCACTTTGTACCCTCAATCCCCTGAAGATGAGGCTTGATCTCGGGGCACAGTACAGCCAATGTTACGGGTAATTTTAGACATACACTGCGTCAGATTTTTGGTAGGTCTACAATAGGAACAGTGCAATTCTATCAAGATTTACTAACAAATTACTATATACAGGTCTTCTCAAATTCTATCTGGAGTAAAAAGCAACTCAGTCGAGTGTTGTGATGGGAAATGCAAAACGAAGGACTGTACACTACTGGATGCTTCCTCGGAGGAGTTGAAATGTGCTTGGGGTACAATTGCAAACGGAGTAGGCTTCCACCACGGTAAATACTATGTACACTTAGTACTGATAAGAATCGTATACTGTTTCTAGATGTGCTGTGTATACGTGTCTCCTTTTATAATATCAGTAATCAGCTACTGCCCCTAGTGGCATTTAGTTTTCAAGAGAACAACCACAACTAGCTGCGCCCTATAAGTGGTACAGTCGGACCCCGATTTAGTGGCTACCCCGATTTAGTGACCAAGACCCTTTCCTCCGAGGTTGTCACTAAACCGACTGTACTAATAATTAAATGAGTGCCCCTTATATCACTCCGTTTCTTTCAGATGGTTCTGTCGGCTATCTGGAGTGCTGTGTGACCAACTGTCGGTATGGGAAGTGTACCAACCGACAGGGTTCCTGCCACAAAAAGGAAGTTGTTGTTTCTGTAAGAAAGGGAGGCCAAGTTAGATGTTGTGCTGTCCATGACATTTTACCCGACACAGGTTCGTATTGGGATTTTGCTATGCAATTCTGTAGTGCGATTCTGCTATGCCGTATGCGATTCTACTGTGTCTCATCTCCCTAGTTAATAGTGATCTGTATTACTCCCCGTATTACTCCAGTTTACCCTAGTGAGTTGACACTTTATACGATAACTGAATTGTTTCTGATAATCCAATGCAATAATGGGATAATGTTATTTCTTTGTAGAGTTTAGACTCCGAAGGGATGCTATTAGGACTCCACGGGAGCTCGCTGTTAGGAAAACTCGAACAAGACGTTCTACCCATAAATCTAAACACAAAGAAACATGTAAGTACGAGATAATTACAAACCTTCCATTTTACCTCCACGATAAGCAGATTATCATGTTGTATGATGTCATAATTAGTTGTCATAAGTTGAGAACTATAAGTTGTTCGAATAATTACAGATGTCAACCCACAACAACGTATCCCTGCAGGTCTAAAGATAGGCTACGCGGAGGAAGCCGGGAACGATACTGCAGTTGCTGCGTGTCTCCGGCGAGATAGCTCCCTCAAATCAGTCTGTAGGGAGTCAGTGGAGTGTTGTCGTGGGTCCTGTCTTCTGAGCAGGTAAGAAGTAGATCCGGATAGTTCTAGTTTGGATCCAGGAACCGACCAATTCAGTAAATATTGCAGTATTTACTGAATTGACCAGTATACTCGTCCCTGATTGGCTGATAACCAGTCACATGACTTAAATAACGAGTTCTGATTGGTTGTTTACTTGTTTCGGTCGCTTCCTGTTTGGGTCACGTAATAATTCCAATCCCCAGGTGTAACATGGTACAGATAACTAGTCCGTACAAATACAGTTGCCCATCCGGTACTGTTATCAACTCTGTGGGAAAAGCGCAAAATTCAGGTACAGCTGACGAAATTAAGTTATTTTGGAAAACAAAATTAAACTCATTTTGATTAAATTCATTTTAATTTTTTCCTGGTTTTCTGTTACATTTCTATTTTAACGGTGACCTCCCTTTCAGAAAAAATCTTATCCCTCTCTTGCTGCGAGACGGATTGTAGGTTGGGTGATTGTGTAGAACGAGAGGAATCGTGTATTTCCGGAGAGGTTATGAGGAGCTTCCAGAAAAACCCTGATTGTGATACTCAGCCCTGTAAATTCAAGTAAGTGTTACAGACATCCTCCCTACTAAACTGAATTTTGTTGTCTTACAAAAGTAAAAGACTGGCCTCTCCAAATTCGAACGATACAGTCATGTAGTATGACAAGAATTGTGTGGTCGAATCACTGCACAGCTATACTATCTAAGTATTTATATCCTATTGGGAAGTAGATCTCGGTTTTTTATCCTATCTTGTGCTGTTGCACCGCATAGTATGAACAATACAAATCCTATCTCTTCTCAGGGTGACATGTTGTGAAGCAAGTGATATTCATGACCCCCACGTTGTAAAGGATACGGTATACCCCCCACTAAAGAAACCTATCCAGGCGAATCATAATGTTGACGAAATCCACAAAGGTATAACGCTGCTCTCCTGTACCCGATCAAAACGGGACCTGGCGGCACCATACAGAGCGGCTCGGTTCTGTCCAGGAGTGGGCTGAAATACTCTAATGCTCCAATTCTTGATATCTACCTACCTTTTGGTTCTAGACATTGCAGTTTTTAGGAATTCTGTCTCCCTAATAACATGATTCCCATCAGATTCCACTGCTTACAAGAAGTTCCTGGTACCCAACAAAGAGTGTCCCTATATTGTGAGAGGAAGGGGTGTCACATGTCCTTTGTAAGTCAACTATTATCTTATTCCCCAAAATCTGGATACATCGCCACTGGACACTACTCTAGACCATTTGAATTCCTTCCTCTTCTCAAACAGAGTTGTAATTCCTCCTCTCAAACAGTTTATAGAGTTTGAATCCCCCTCCTCTCAGGAAGTACGAGATGCGAGTAGTACATGCAGTAGACGATACTCTCCTAGAGGGTCAGTGCTGTACTACCGATCATGACAAGAAGTGTAACCCCCAACTAAATGGATCTTGTTCTGGTGCTATATGTAGTGCTGGTTTGGCGGGCACGGGCCTCTTCAAACTGGGATGTTTGGAGGCGGGCGGTGCCAAGCGGGTTAGTGGAATTAATAAATTAAGAGGGTTGTTTTCAGATAAGGTGGATGTTCTAGAGATAACATATTCCCAAATTCTGAATTCTCCCTACACCCCCACTAGAAGGAAGAACGGTTCTGTGATGTGAGGGAGATCAGGGGAGCCGATGTCGTGTCATGTCCTGCAGATCACACCATGACTAACATTGAATCTAGGTAAAGATCTTGTTTTCCCGAATTGTTAGTCTTATCAATGCATTCAATAAATTGCATTTTTTGCACTTTCTGCCATTTGTTTGCTGGAGATCAACTCTGTCCTCTCTCCTATAGATGTCCTGAAGGTGTTCACGAGGATTGTGTGATAGAGGTGGAGTGTTGCACTACCAAGAAACCTGCCCTGTTCAAGATCAAACGTCATGTCTCTGCAATGGTCTACCCAGTGGCCCTCTTCGACTCTGTTCGGATCGACTGCGCTATGTAAGTGTACTCCGTCACGCGCGCGCAATGTTCGAAAGATAAAACCATCCCATTTCGGCAGTTACCTGGACAGAAACGTAAACCTTTTTCCCACGGTTTTGTTAAGCGCTGACAAGCGCTTATGTGCCCGATACTATAATTCTGAACAACATCAACATTTTCCAGGTTTTCCAAAGGTATTCTCTCCTCAATTTCCCTCGGTCGCATACCGGAAGGGGTCTGTGGCCCTGCTCGATCTGGTCACTGCTAACTCCAGGAAGAAGATTTCCACTGTCCTGAAGACTCAAACTAGTTAGGTTAGCATCCTCGTCAAACTTTACAACGTTGTGACTCAGAGCGGATAGAGATAGCACTCCCCTGTGTCCAACGTCCTTCCTTGGCCTGGTGATGGGACGTGGTTAGTACATTTTAGACATATTCTGTGATAACTTGAGTATTCGTTGCTGGTATATAGCTGCTACTATGGCTAGCATAAATCCGGACATGTAGAGTTTACGGTGTGCTATCAACCTCTAAACACGGTGGATGGTCTGATATCTTCCAATCGAAAACATCTTAGTCTGTTTAGACACTGGTATTTTACTATGGAAACTAATATATCTATTGCCTCTTTTCGTTCGCTACGCATATTAATATTATTTGAAAGCCCGATATATTGAAAAACCCCCGGGGGTTGGCGGAATAGCATATAAGCCCTGCTTTATAGCTGCTTCACAATGCTTGGGGCTAGCGACACAACCTGCGGGTGATGGTAAGGCTGGATCCCTTATTATTACTCTCAGGAGAGTACAAGGGGGTCACGTCCTCAATAACGACAGATCTGGTAGGAGAGAGAATGGGGCGATATAGTGGAATAAGAATTGGGACTGAGTGATGAGAACTGGTACTCGATATTGATCATTGATACGATGTGCGGATTAATGATCTATTAGTGGATTGTATGGGAAGTCGATGACCATTGAGATGTGCCATATTATATGAAATCGAGAGAGATGCCTATCCTGAGAGAGGTTGTGCCGCCAGCCCAAAACACTGCCAAGAGCTATACATTTGTGCACGTTAGCTTGATAAAACATTTATAGCACCCTGATATCTCTACCTCCTATTATACAGCATCGATTCCAGCTTCTCCTCGACGAAACTCTCCCTCCTCTCCTTCCCCTTTCCACCCTTCTTAATGGTGGGGTACTCGACCTTACGGCCCCGGGAGTATGTGGGAGAGGCGTTGCTAGTGTAACTGCTATTTGGACTTGGTGGTCCGGGGAACCGTGGCAGTGTGCCCGTCCTATAGTGTGTGGTGTGAGTGTGGTATCATATCATGAGGGAACCTCGTTGAAGGTCATTTGAAGGACCCATGAAGGAACGTCATGTCTCTGCAATGGTCTACCCAGTGGCCCTCTTCGACTCTGTTCGGATCGACTGCGCTATGTAAGTGTACTCCGTCACGCGCGCGCAATGTTCGAAAGATAAAACCATCCCATTTCGGCAGTTACCTGGACAGAAACGTAAACCTTTTTCCCACGGTTTTGCTAAGCGCTGACAAGCGCTAATTTGCCCGAAACTATTCTGAACAACATCCAAAATTTTCCAGGTTTTCCAAAGGAATCCTCTCCTCTATTTCCCTCGGCCGCATACCCGAAGGGGTTTGTGGCCCTGCTCGATCTGGTCACTGCTACTTACACCACTCCTTCGACCTATCCACTTCTGTCTCCTGTTCCCCTGGTTTTGCGTTCCAGAGTCTGAGCTTCACAGCGGACGGACAGATAGCTAGTCCATGGGAATGCTGTGCTGTTGGAGGTGAGAAAACTCGGTGTTATAACTAGCCTCATTTGATTGCTCCGATTACCTGTCTGATGGCACCAGCCCGATATGTGCTCACTCTTTGAGAATCAAAACGGGTTCTGGTCCCGCATAGACAGGGCATTTGCCCATCCCACTTTAACACCTATTCTCCCTCTACAGGTCACGAACTGATAGAATCAACCACAGTTGATGGGATGAACACAGCTGACTGCGTCGCAGGGTACATGAGTGCACTGAGAGTGGACACTTCACAGTCAGATGTAAAAATGGAGGCCTGTACACAGGTGGGGTTTCTTTCATATGGAAGGCTCCTTCTAACCCTCCTTGGAGGAGATGAGGAGGAAGAGAAAGAGGAAAAGAAGGACAAAAAGAAAGACAAAAAGAAGGACAAAAAGAAAGACAAAAAGAAAGACAAAAAGAAAGATAAGAAGAAGAAAAACAAGGACAATGAGGAAAATGAGAAGGTTGAACCGAAGGGATGTTTCTTAAAGGGGAGAGCACTTGTCGGGGGAGATATTGGCCAAGTACGATCTATCCTTTCTCTTGATTCCTGTTCGAAGGCTTGTTGTAAACATCACGAGTGCACAGCCTTTACCTACATCAAATCGGAAACGCAATGTTTGTTGAAGAACGAGAAGGCTATTATTGGTCGAAAACCTGCCCCAGACTGCGTTACATCATGGCTCAAGAGTTGTGGGAAATACGATAGAGAGAACAGGGGATCTCCCTCAGCTGGTAAAAAGAAGAAATCTTCCAAGAAGGGCGATAAAAAGAAGCCCAAGTCTTCGAAGAAGAAAGAGAAGAAACAGGTTAAATCTTCCAAAAAGGCTGAGAAAAAAGGAAAAAAGAAGCCCAAATCGAAGAAGAAGAAAAAGAAGAAGCAGGTTAAATCTTCCGAAGAGTCCGAATGTTCGAAGAAGAAGTGCGAGAAAGCTGTGAAATCTTCCAAAAAGGCTGAGAAAAAAGGAAAGAAGAAGCCCAAATCGAAGAAGAAGAAAGAGAAAAAGCAGGTTAAAGCTTCCGAAAAGTCCGAATGTTCGAAAAAGAAGTGCGAGAAAACTGTGAAATCTTCTGAAAAGGCCGAGAAAAAAGGAAAGAAGGAGCCCAAATCTTCGAAGAAGAAAAAGAAGAAACAGGTTCAATCTTCCAAAAAGGCTGAGAAAAAAGGAAAGAAGAAGCCCAAATCGAAGAAGAAGAAAGAGAAGAAGCAGGTTAAATCTTCCGACAAGTCCAAATGTTCGAAAAAGAAGTGCGAGAAAACTGTGAAATCTTCCAAAAAGGCTGAGAAAAAAGGAAAAAAGAAGCCCAAATCGAAGAAGAAGAAAGAGAAAAAGCAGGTTAAAGCTTCCGAAAAGTCCGAATGTTCGAAAAAGAAGTGCGAGAAAACTGTGAAATCTTCCAAAAAGGCTGAGAAAAAAGGAAAAAAGAAGCCCAAATCGAAGAAGAAGAAAGAGAAGAAGCAGGTTAAATCTTCCGAAGAGTCCGAATGTTCGAAGAAGAAGAAGTGCGAGAAAGCTGTGAAATCTTCTGATAAGGCTGAGAAAAAAGGAAAAAAGAAGCCCAAATCGAAGAAGAAGAAAGAGAAGAAGCAGGTTAAATCTTCCGAAGAGTCCGAATGTTCGAAGAAGAAGTCCGAGATAGCTGTGAAATCTTCTGATAAGGCCGAGAAAAAAAGAAAGAAGAAGACCAAATCTTCGAAAGAAACAGGTTAAATCTTCCAAAAAGGCTGAGAAAAAAGGAAAAAAGAAGTCCAAAGTTTTGAAGATGGGTGGCAAACAGAAATCCAAATCATCACATCCCCAAAAGAAAACATGTGTTTATTTCGGTGGAGTATTCCCGGATGGAACCCTTGCTCGATTCTCTACGGATAACGCCATGGCATGCACTGAAATCTGTCATCAGACCGAGGGATGCGTTACAAGTTCATTTGTCTCGTCAGAAAGGGACTGTTTCCTCAAGGGACCCTCCCACGGATCATTCGTCAAGACCTCCTGGGCGGTGGATAACAGAGTTATTTCGTACAGTGTCAAGGAGGGCTGTGTTGGTGATTCTTACGGATTCCGGGACCGTAAAGTAGGACCGGACGGAAAACTAGTTGAGCCTTGTTTCTACAAAGGGTCTGTGTTTGATGGTACTGAGGTAGCTGAGCCTACCCAGACTAGCCTAGCAGCGTGTCTAGAAATGTGTAGACAGCATGAGAGGTGTAGTGTTGGTAACTTCATCAGCGGAACCTGTACCCTGTTTGACAATGCCCATAAACCTCTCAAGGACGGGAATGGTGATAGTGACGCCTCCTTCGATCTCATCGGACCATGCTTTGACAGCCTCGTAGTTGATATATCATCCCTACAGAAAAGGGTTGAGAAAAGAAGTGAACTGATCACGAAGCCGATGAAACCATGTGTTCACAAGGGAGCCTTGATACCAGGAGGGGATAGCAAGTTTGTCGAGACTCCCGACGCCACCACTTGTAAGGAAGTATGTCTGGAAAACTCAGAATGTGTTGCAGCTACCTTTATGGCAAAAACAAAGGCAACGATGTATTTTGTACGTCCAGTGGCTGGTCGGAGTTTCTGACTTACCCGGATCAAGAACGAGGTGACTTCATTTGAGTTCTCTGGAGATTGTTCTCATCCAAAACTTGAAGTATCCACCAAGAAGCCCCCTAAAAAGACATCGAAAAAGAAGGCTGTGAAGAAGACACCCCCAAAGAATCCTAACAAGATAGCAGCAGATTTTAAGCAGAAGAGTCCTTGTTTTTACAAAGGTGCTTTGATACCCGGCGGTGATCTAGAGGAGGTAAAAACTAAGGATCTAGATCTTTGTGTGGAGATTTGCAAAAATACCCCCGCTTGTTTTGCTGCTACTCTCAATGGAGAATCGGAGACCTGCTACTTGAAGGGCAAAAACGTGGAACCCCTTACATTTGCGCCTTGGGGAGAAAGAAACAAAGTCACGTCAATTTCATGGCTTGAAGAGTGTGGAAAGGTACGAAAAGAAAGAAACCGAACTTTCCACTTTCCTTTCTTTCCTTTCTTTAGAGCATTCTTCTTTGGACACCAACTTCCGAAAAAGGTGAACAACAAACCTGTGAAAAATACTAAGAAGGCGGAGAAAAAACCTGTGCGACTTCCGAAAAAGGTGGAGAACAAACCTGTGAAACATCAGAAGAAGGTGGAGAACAAACCTGTAAAAAGTTCGAAAAAGGTGAACAACAAACCTGTGAAAAGTTCGAAGAAGGCAAACAATAATCATGTGCAAAGACCGAAGAAGTTGAAGAAAAAACCTGTGCAACTTCCGAAAAAGGTGGAGAACATACCTGTGAAAAATACGAAGAAGGTGGAGAACAAACCTGTAAAAAGTTCGAAAAAGGTGTCGAAAAAACCTATGAAGCATTCAAAGAAAGGAGGAAAAAAGATGTCAAAATCTTCAATGGAAAAGGCTAAGAAACCAGTGATATCTTCTAAAAAGGCTGGAAAGAAAGGAAACAAGAAACAGCTAAAATCGTCCAAGAAGGGAGGAGAAAAGAAGCTGAAATCTTCGAAGAAGAAAGGGAAGAAAACGGCTGGCAAAAAAGGAAAAAAGAAGCTGAAATCTTCAAAGAAGGGCAAGAAAAAGGCCGGCAAAAAAGGAAAGAAGAACAAGCTCCAATCGTCCAAGAAGGGAGGAGAAAAGAGGCTGAAATCTTCGAAGAAGAAGAAGGGGAAGAAAAAGGCCGGCAAAAAAGGAAAGAAGAATAAGCTCAAATCATCCAAGAAGGGACGAAAAAAGAAACTCAAATCTTCGAAGAAGAAGGGGAAGAAACAAGGCTCCATTGCCGTGTCATCCTCCAATAAAGGAGAAGATAATTGGAAATCCAAAATAGTGGTATCAATGATAAAAGAGTGTCGATACGAGAATACTGTTTTCAAGGGTACCCCGTTCAAGGAAGAAACTACTGCATCTGTTTCGGAGTGCCAGGGCAAGTGCATCAATACCCGGATTTGTAACTCGCTTACTTTTATACTGGATAGTAAGAAATGCCAGATGTTCAGTGTAGAGAACGCCCAACCCATCTCAACGGATATTAAGACTATTTCGGTAGATCTGAATTGCGATCCAAATATCCACAAGACCTTCTTGGAGCAATCTTCCAAAGAGGCTAAAGAAAAGAAACAGCTCAAATCGTCCAAAAAGGGAGGAAAAAAGAAAGTGAAATCTTGCTTCTTCCCCTTCTTTTTCCGTGGCAAAAAAGGAAAGAAGAACAAGCTCGAATCATCAAAGAAGGGCGGAAAAAAGAAGCTGAAATCCTCCACGAAAAAGGCTGGCAAGAAAGGAAAAAAGACGCTGAAATCTTCGAAGAAGCCCTTCTTTTTCCGGCCGTTTTTTCCTTTCTTCTTGTTTGAGCTTAGCAGTGAGAAGGGAGGAAAGAAGAAGCTGAAATCTTCTAAGAAGGGCAAGAAAAAGGCCGGCAAAAAAGAAAGGAGAACAGGCTCAAATCGTCCAAGAAGGGAGGAAAGAAGAAGCTGAAATCTTCCAAGAAGGGCAAGAAAAAGGCCGGCAAAAAAGGAAAGAAGAATAAGCTCAA
>AVPN01000605.1:0-10342 GCA_000695325.1 Pleurobrachia bachei
CTCTCTCTCTCTCTCTCTCTCTCTCTCCCTCTCTCTCTCTCTCTCTAATCATGGTGCTCGATGGAGCTACCAAATTTGTTGCTGTTTTACACATATACCATACCTATGCACCATGTGAGAGCTCCATCTCAGTCGATTTGCACGTGCACAAACTTATAATAGGTGTCATGACATGTGTCATTGGTATCATGTGTGGTATCATGTGGAGGACCATGAAGTTTCATGAATATGATGCTTTATATAAGATATTACATAATACTACTTGCTGAGTAACTCACTGCAAGATACTGCAGTACGGTGAGATTTCCCTACAGTAGAAAAAAAAATCGGTTAGCGTACCCTTAAAGGTCAAGATATACTGCAATAAATATTAAATTTGGCATGGCGAAATGAGATCGCAGCAGCCATGTCTGTGGTTTGCAACAACTTGTATGTACACGAGAGCAATTTTGTAATTTAGTAAGCGGACCTTAGGTAATTTCTATTTTTATACAGACTATTATATACACACAATTATTTTACGGTAGAATGACAGATAAACAAACTATCAATCTATAAACTGAATCTTTTGTAAAATTTCGAAAATATGTAGTAGACATATCGACAAGATCAAATTGCGACACTATCTCGGCAACTATACCAGTTACTATACCGAGAGACACATGTCTCTAGATAGCAGCAAGTATAATGGCATGTGCTAATTCCACTGTCGAGAGGTACAGATCTACCCATATTAGACAGCTTATAGCAGGAGAGGTGGAGAGGCCGGTACACACAATGGAGGGGGGGGAGAGTCAATTAAATATACACACACGATCATTACTACGATCCATGCAGCGGGGTGGTTACACAGAAACTTATTACAGTGTTAACTTGACCCTCTCAAAATATCATGGCCAACAATATGATCAGAGGAACACAGACAGAAATGTGTTGAACTCAGAGTTCTTCATGATTAGACGTAACCTAACGTAAGTCGAAAACGAACGTATCCTCAATTTAGCCACAATCCGCGGTCGACGAAGTAAAGATCTCAGAGAAAACCTCGTACATCATACTAGGATGAGGTTTTCTAAGTACGATGTGAGGTTTGCCCTGAGATCTTTTCAAATTGAGGTTTTCTAATCAGTAAGCAAGTTGTGGTCAAGAGAGTGGAAGATTGATAGTCAAACAATTTTTCTTTTGGCATAAAAATCTTGAGAGATCAATAATTCAGTCGTGGTAGAGAACATGTGAATATAATTATAGAGGTGGGAAGAAATACGGATCGATTAGAGCTGAGAGCATCATTTGAATGCAAAGGTGTTACAAACGCAACAAAATGGTGATCCTGCGAAGGATCACCATTTTGTTGCGTTTATGAAAGACAGTATGTACGTCATACAAATACAGTTCCGGATGAAAGGGTTATTATAATAGGTAAGCCACATCTACTGCAAAGATGGAAGGTCTCCAAAAAACAGCATGTGTGACGCCGCTCTGCTTCAGGCTCTCGAGTTGAATTGTTTCAGATTTCTCATTTCACCCTACGTATTAATACAACAAAGGGGAGACGGATATTGGGAAATGTTGTGATGGAGGTGTGAGAGAGAGCTTGTAAATTAAAATGGTACTGCATGTGACAAACTTAAAACATGCAGGGAGGCGATGCAGCTTTTCCTATACGTTCCTAGTATGATACTACTTTGGCAAGGAAAGGGGTACTGGTTGCTTATATCAGCTATGCTCGAACTACTGCAATTAGCATGAGAGAAGGGACGAGTATTACCCAAGCTTGAGTGAGTGAGTGAGTGAGTGAGTGAGTGAGTGAATGAGTGAGTGAATGAGTGAGTGAGTGAGTGATCTGTCTGAGTGATCTGTCTAAGTGATCTGATTCAGCAACTTACAAACTTCGTGAACCTTTGTCAACATGTTTTCAAGAAGCCTATTTTCCCGGTCATCTATCTGCTGTATCCTTTCCTTATCCAAATCAACTACGTTACTCTGAGAAAGAAAATATACTTCAAAGTGACAGAAAATACGACTTTACAAGTCGGTTGACTGTTATGTCAAGCAACACGAAAGAAGTGTAGGATTGCAGCGAAAAGAAGAATGTAGGGTATAAATGTTTCATGGTTTATACTCACTCTGACAGTAACGGCATCGGCATCATAAGCACTGAACCGTGACATTCGTCTGCTGTATGTGTTGGGCATAATGGTGGCTGCAGTGGTGCTTTCCAGAGACTTCATAATTCCGGGCCTCGTCCTGTGACCCTGGCCTACCTTGAGGCGCCCCATGATATCTTCTTATTTTATCTAGACTTAGCTACCTGCTATATGAAGATATGTTTTTAATTTGTATGTTTGAAAAAGTAAAGAATTAAATCATTTAAATATAAAATAAATTAATTATTGTCAAAAATACAAAACTTTTCGTCCGTCAAAACATTCTCAGTTCGTATTATAATCCCGTTTCCTCCAAAGGTTTAATCTTTTATAAACCCCGATAGCTGTTTTGTCAGTTGTTTTATGAAATGACGCGCGAGTTTTCTGAATAATCCTCCTGTTTATCAGCCGGCTCGCGATTTTACAGTCCCCTCTCACTGGCTGTTCATTTCGATAACATGCGAGTAAAAGTCTGAGTAACGACTATGTGTGTAAACACACAGTACTCTCAACAAAAGAGAAGGGAAACATTCTTGCAACACCTATCAATGTTATCTCTCTCATAAAGAGTGAAAATAATCGCATTCCATTAGTTTCTCTCTCCCATTGTTTCTTTTAGTGTTTACTACATCTCACTGTGTGTATTGTCTCTAATCTTGCTCTCTGCTTAGTCACATATGTTAAAAACAGTTGCCACTAAGTCTACACACAGATTGGGGGCGTCTGTTGACTATTTGCCAGTAATTCTAGTGTGTTTCACCTTGTGTTGTGTCTCTTATTAGTGTGTAATTGCTATCGGGGTTTATAAACTATGAACGTTTGTAGATTGGCGCGTTCTAGGTTTGAATCACCTCCGCCTCACCCTCGGCTGAAGCCTCGGGATCGGCGTCGTGATTCAAACCAGTTTAATCGCCCTGCCGGGCGATTAAACTCCAGCTGGCAGTCCCCAGCTCGCGCTGGGAACAGCCAGCTTCATAACGCGCCAATCTACAAACGTTCATTGTATATATACACACACGATCATTACGATCCATGCAGCGGGGTAGTAGATACACAGAAACTTATTACAGTGTTGATCATGATCATCAACTTGATGCTGTCAAAATTACACGACCAAAATTTTGATTAAGATCCGAAGAGCGCAAATAGAAATGAATTCTTCATGACGGAGTAGCAAAGCAAGTCGAAAACGATCGTATTCTAAAATCTCAAAATAATCTATCCTCAATTTAGCCACAATCCGCGGTCGACGAAGCAAAGATCTCAGGGAAAACCTCGTACATCATACTTTGAGGTTTACTAAGCATGGTAATTTTGCTTCGTCGACCGCGAATTGTGGCTAAATTGAGGATAGATGATTTTAAGATTTTTTCCCCGCCGAAGGCATTCACCCAGATCATGCCTTTTGCAAAAAAGGCATAGGGGTCTAGAATTCAACAAGTTTACATACTAGACACTAGTGATGCGTAACGGTCACAAAACTGGCTGTAACACGCTCAGTTGCGAGGGAAAACGGTGTTGCTCCTTCATCAAATATTTCAATGGCACGTTTTCAGGAAATGCGAGCCGCGCAATGTGGCACGTAATTTAGTGCACTAGTGCTATTAAAACACAGCAATTTGTTCTATACGGTTTGAATGATTAATAAATGATCAGAAATGTCTGTCCCGCCTTCACATTAGATGGTTATGAAAATAAAGGTTGGCGGGGAAACAAAGCATCATGAAACATTATTCTTGTTAGGATACGATCTTTTTCGATGTATAGTTGTGGTGAAAAAAGTGAAATGGATTGATTATAGTCAGCCAATTTTTATTTTGAAATAAAAAATGCTTGGAAAAAAGGAAAGATCAATAATTTCGTCATGGTAAAAGAACAGGCGTGTAAATATAGAGGTGGGTTAAGAAATACGGATCGATTAGAGTATCATTTGAATGCGAAGGTGTTACACCAAGAGATCACCATTTTGTGGCGTTTATGACAGACAGTACATACAAAATTCCGCATGACAGGGTTTTTATAGCTATAAGCCACATCTACTGCAAAGATGGAAGGTCTCCAAGAAACAGCATGTGTGACGCCGCTCTGCTTCAGGCTCTCTAGTCGAATTGTTTCAGATTTCTCATTTCACCCTACGTATTAATACAACAAAGGGGAGACGGATATTGGGAAATGTTGTGATGGAGGTGTGAGAGAGAGCTTGTAAATTAAAATGGTACTGCATGTGACAAACTTAAAACATGCAGGGAGGCGATGCAGCTTTTCCTATACGTTCCTAGTATGATACTACTTTGGCAAGGAAAGGGGTACTGGTTGCTTATATCAGCTATGCTCGAACTACTGCAATTAGCATGAGAGAAGGGACGAGTATTACCCAAGCTACCTGCTCGCCCAGTAATCTCACATCTTGTGGTTTCAAGAGAGGGATTAGGGAACCAAGTACAAGCTTTATAAGTAGGAAAGCCAGGTCTCTCGCTCTCTTATATCACTCTCTCTTTCCCCCTCTCTCTTTCCGTCTTTCTCTCTCGATCTCGGATCTCTTTTAATCCCCCTTGAATTCTCATGTAATGTCTCTGGAAAATGTGCATGCATAATACAGGTACATTTCGCCTAGTTCCAAAGTACATACAAAACCTGTAAACAATTCAAGTCCATATAGGCATCTAAATGGTAATTATCTAATTTTGTAATTATAAAATAGAGATCAGTAGTATGTATAAATGTATATTTACATCTATTGGCGAGACATCTAAGCGATCATAGTCAAATAAAATGCTAATACTCCTTGCCTAGTTTGAGTTTGAGTATGACAGCATGTATTTTCTAATTTCTGGATAATCGACCAATTACATGATGAGTTCCAATATTTAGACTGACATGAAAATTGAACAGTTTTATAATTGACCAATTATAACATTCTTATGATCATAATAATGGGATCTGATCAGGATAGGGAGGATAGGGAGGAAATTATTTTTTATAAAACTATCTGGCGAGGGCTGGGCTCTAACGTGTTCTACTGTGTTGTGTGAGAAAAAAAAAAAAAGAGAAATGTTAGAATGCAGCGAGAAAAGATATTATCTATCTTGATCTTGGTCCAATTTTATGATCTCAATTGAAACTCAATTGAAACTCGATAAGATCTATTAAAAATAATGATCTTAACTTAGACCTCATTTTCTCTATATCCCTCTCTCTCCGCGGATATAATTACAACAAATCTTACCTTAGACCTCATCCTCTGGCTGGCGTGGGATCCACGGTGCCCATAGTGCATCGACATGTCTGATTCTTGATCACTGATCTCAACAGAGCTAGACGACATGGCAGACAAACGAGAAATATGAGAGCTGTACGCGGAATAGTAGGATTTCGGAATGACCATTGACCATCCTACTTCATTAGCCTAACTAATTCTAACAGATCACCACTTTCTCTCTCTCTCTCTCTCTCTCTCTCTCTCTCTATCTTTATTTATCTCTCTCTTTCTCTTTATATTTCTCTCCCTATCTCTTTTTGTCTCGGCCGATGTTGCATTTCGCGATCTACGTCTCTGATCTCTTCATTCATCTCTGTCTATCTTTACATACACGACTCAGTTCGACGATCGTTATAAATGCGGTTTCATTTCAAGCGAGTAATTCTAACTTCTATTAACCAACTCTAAGGATTGTAAAACAAAATCTCCTCAAAAAAACGAAAGATGAAGGGAGTAAATTAAGGTATACTTCTATTGCCGGTAACAACATTAAAATTAAACTTCATGTAACTAATTTCCGTCTAATCTCATAGATGCTCTTATAATAGCGTAGTCCGATGTGCATATAAGCAGGAAATCAAAGCTCCTAGCAAATTACTGCAAGCATGATCGGCCGTGCGGTCGCGATCCACTGCATATGTGTTTCGTGTCATGATGATGGTAATTAGGATGATATAATATAAGCAAGAAGAGAGAATCACGGCGAAGTAACAATTATACTAATTCTTGGGCATAATCTTGCAGATAAATTTTATACCATGGTATACTGCAGTAGTATATTGGGTACACATTTACCGGGAGTATACATTTCCCCGATATAGGAAATTAATGGTGTATCACTCCGATACACCGCGGGTACCCCGAATTACCGGGCAAAACCTTGTCTACCGATCATCCTGGTAAATCGGGGTACACATTTAGACTAATTGGACTGAACTTCTCAATCACGTCTTCAATAATATTGGAGATATCTTTCAGTCCACCGAATTATGGCATGATCTAAACTATTTCTACTAAATCAAGGCTAATTAACGGAGTTGACATTTCGCGTTGATAAAATCAAGGGAAGCGGGTATTAAGCACATTGCAATATTGCATCTGTGAATCTCACTCTCAGGAATGGCAAAGTACAATTACAAAAGCTTCTGCTCATAGTTCCGGCTTTCGCACGTATAATAACTACAATAACCGATAACGTCAATAGACTTGTAATTGTTATAGGCTGCAAGATCAGAATGTACTCAACACCATTTCCGTTGAACCGAACTCTCATCATGTATGATGTGTTATTCAACATTCATAGTTCCCAAACTCTAGATCTCTGAACAGCTATTAGCAGAGCTATAATAGTAGAGCTGCCCAGTTGAACGAGGGGGAAGTAATTATACATGTGGAGCAAATTGTGGACAGCTACTGAGAGTTCAGAGCGAGACGAAAGAGAGTTTAGAGAGAGAGAGAGAGAGTTTAGAAAGAGGGAGAGAGAGAGAGACGAGAGAGAGTGAGAGACGCGACGAGAGAAAGATTTCCAGTGTATGGGATCTAGACGTCAACTCATTGTGTTATGCTCATGTATAACATGTAGCTGAGAGTTATGCTCATGTATAAAACATGTAGCTGTGTATAATAATACCCAGAGAAGCTAGTCCTTGATCTCCCATTAGCCCCTGGTCTACGGCCTGAACAATAGACAGTCAGAGGGCACACTGCTGATCAGTCTTCAGTGCACTCACGGGAAATATGCATACACTTTCTGCAGATAGATGAGATTCTGGATCGGGAAAAGGATCAGGAATATAATGAACATGATGAATAATAAAGTTTGAAACAATGCAACTGCAGCGGCCGTTGAAAATGAATAATTCATTTGCAGAATCCAGGAAATTGTGCATTCAGGAACGACACTTGATTTAACGCCCTGATTTATTTTATGTATCATTTTATGTCCGTTAAAAATAAAATATCAATGCACATTGCACTCGTATGGCGTTATTTGGCAAGAATTCTACCATACGTACGTTAAATCCAACTATGTACAACAAATTATTTAGTTTGGAATCTATATGTGGCCAGAAAGCCGATTTAGAGCAAAATCTGTCTCTTTTGCTATACAACAGCTACATTAGATTCCAGAAATGCCAAAGAAAGGCAAAAGAAGATGCTAATCGAATCTTTAACAAGCCATGGTATATCGATTGAATGGACACAAGTCTCTTGGTTACGAATATAATTGTTATCGAGAAAAATTTGAAGTAAATACGGTAGCCGCTGGCTATTTGAAACATTTTTTTACTTTTTTTCCTTTGCATGTCCACAAATTTAGTCGAACCCAACATTTTTCTGACTTTGTGTTACCAAGACAGTCCCTGGTTACTGGTATGGGTAGTTTTTGGAGTGATTTGAGATGTCTGGGGTCAGGGTCACGTGATATATATCCAAGCAAATTTGGTTTTTCAATTAGGCCGCCTCAATCTGCTAATTTAAAAAAACACGTAGGTATCTCAATTTGTCCACGAAACCAAAGTTTTTGACATGGAATAGCTAGAAAAGGGTTTAAACTTAATTTTGTCATACATGGCTGCTTGGTGCATGCACAGTGAACTTTTACGAGAAGTGTTTCAAATAGCCAGGATAACACTTTTGCCTCATATTCGGTGAATTTTCAGCGGATAGACTGACCTTGAATAATAAATGGGAAGTATGTAATTTCAATTATCAGGGATTTAATCTTACCTTTGATAACTTTTCCTTTTTGATTCTTCCTTGTCCTCCTCCTCCTGCATAGCTTTTTGATGCCATATATTATAGTCTTCCTAGCAATATATATTGGGTATATTTCAATGTCTGTTTTACCGTGGGAATTGTTGATACAGCGGATTACAGTGCGATTCAGGAAACAGGGTGATATGGATCATTTTCCTGATCGATCAGGAAAATGCTCTCACGCATCATTTAGTTGTAAAATGTGCATGCAGTTTCACACGAATATCATTCATAATCTACTTTCCGGCTTCAAAACTATAGCTTCTTGTCTCACACCGCGTAATCCACAAAACTTCAAACAACGATAAAGAACAACATGGCCATGTTGTGTTCATGTGTGTGGCTCTTGGTACGCTAAACGAGAATTAAACGAGAATTAAACGCTATATAACCTATAGAGCCCCACTGCACACAACACGACCAAATGAAGGACAAATTGCAGAGTGGGCGGCAAGGGTAAGGGGTATGTTAAACTTCATGAAGCGTCGAGCAAATTAAATGACGAATGCCCAAGTGATTAAGGTATAAAGGAATAAAGCGTCGCTGTAAATCGTTTTATAAATGTATCCATGATCTCTTTTAATTCTGTGAACTGTTTACAGGATTCATTTTAAAGAATTCCAAATTTGGCCCCGATTTAAACGTACTTAAGTACGTTTAAATCGTGGCCAACAGTATAACAAACTAAAAGTGGAAAAGGTCTCTGCCAAAGAGGGTTGGGAGGGAGAGAGGGTACTGAGCGATCCCATGCGAGCTCGGACAATAGTGTTATCAAGATCTGTGTGTGTACTACACACTTGGAGCTGCATGTGTAACTCTATATATAGTCTTTATAGCTAGAGGGAATGTAAAGCAACAGTGAAACTGATACCACACAAAGTGTCATCTATAGAATGCATGTGTACCGCAGCAGCTTCAGAAATCATCGTAATTACAGCTTTGACCTTACATGAAAATCATAATTCATGAAAAGATCATCTTGGACAAGTGCTTATTTCTAAACGTTTCCTAGGCCAAGATATACATCTGATCTGACTATGATCAGGCATCTCTGTATCTCCCCCTCTCATGATCTCACTTGTCTCTCGCCTTCTTGCCCTTCCCCGTAACAACCGACCCACTCCAGCAAATCACTATTATACAGGGTGTCTTCCACGAAACAGGTTAAAAAAGTAACTAATTGATCTAAATGTAATTCCACCTCCAGGGCAGTCCAATGGATCCCTTATAGAACAACTGCCGCTCCCGAATCAATGTATTTATATCCTAGGGCGAAAATTTAAAATCATATTTGGAAACGAGGGAGGAAAGAAATCAAGCGCGCTATAAAAGTGTGTAGAGTCCTCGGATTAGTGGTAGGTATGGGGGTTTTTGTGAGTTAGACTGCGACACAGATACACTGCAGATACGTGTGTAGGAAGCACAGTACTTGAAGTGAAAATGAAAAATATCTTCTTGATAATAGTTCTTGTGTTTATTGGACAAGATATTAATATCCAGCAGCGAGTCTGGCTTGTCCAATAAACATAAGAACTGATATTTATAATTGATGTGTGCAGGAAATTTATTCAATCCGGTATAAAAAGAATCACGGGGTAAAGTAAGTACTTAACACAAGGTTTTGGTACACTTTCAATTTCTATTAAAATCGGTTCTAGACACATCACTAAAACAACCAACCAACAATTCTTAGAATTAAAACAAAAAACTACTGTCATACATCACTGCGCAGTTTACTTAATTGTTTTTTATCGTCAGTACCGTTTTTAATTACAGGCAATGCTTTTGGTTGTCCGTTCTTTAAAGATCCAAAACTTCTCCTCAGACTCCGTCTCATAAACCCATTCACCCGATCAAATACACCAGGTATGGAAGAGGGTTCACTGAGGTCTACCATAAAGTTCAATTGGCTAAAAGCCAGCTGGCACACGTTATAATGATCCAGTTTTACCAAATGTTTCAATAGTTCTACCGCCATGAACACTTGGGAGTAGGTGTAGCTTGAATCGGGTACAAAGTACTGTAAATTCCGGCCAATCTGAAGTGGTAGCTGGTTCAATTACAAATAACAAATGGGAATTATGTCAACAATCGATAAGCATCTCCCTACCAGAAATTAGTTCGACGAGTCGATCGTTTAGTCGATCGATCGTCCATCGTTATGGCGGTATACCGC
>AVPN01000606.1:4922-28180 GCA_000695325.1 Pleurobrachia bachei
CTCTCACTTTTCGGCAAAAAACCGGATATCACCGGAAAGAGCATAATTTTGGGAGTCCGTAAAACTTTGGTTTGACCAAATTGGCCAAGAAACAAAGGCGTGAGAGCCAAAACAAGATTCCGACGCGCAAATAAAAACTCGCGCTTCACCCAGGGGGGTGACAACTTCAAAAAATCCGACTTTATTGGGTATTTATAGTGTCTCCATCCTATACACCACTTAACAACGTATTACCCCTCCAGAATCGCTTGCCGGAGCTAAGATAGAGCACAAAGAGGTAGCTCAGAGTGTGGCCACTCAAAAGGCTAAACTAACAGAGGTCCTCAACCAAACCAACTACTACCTCCAGGTACACATGTGTTAGATATTTAGGTATGTATGTTACAACAATAGCAGGTAAACTGTGTGATGCTATATATTTGTCCTAACATTTAATCGATTCCCTTTCCTTGTATTAAATTGAATAATGTCTCCCCTTTCCTTATTTAGGTGCCGACAGGCACCCCGCCCAGCGCCCTTTTATCACTTGATTAACATTCTTTGCATGGTACCAAAGCATGTCCCCTTGTACAATTAAAGCATGTCCCCCCCCCTTTCCTTGTGTAATATAAAGCATGACTCACACTGAGAACTAACGGAGCAATCCAGATGAACCCTGACTTTCAGATGAACCCAGAGAGCATCAAGTGGAGTGTGGATAATGTCCACAATAAATACCTTCCCTCCGTTCTTCATTTACTGGTAGCCCTGGCGAGGCATTATGGAATCCCAAAACGGTTACCCAGTTTTGTCACCATCAAGGTTATCCAGATTAACGTGAGTAAATACATCGTCTCTTAGTTCAAACTGGGAAACTGGCTGCGTTCCAATTAAGAGGGGGGTGGATCCAATTTAAATAGAAATCCTGTGCACAACTGTGTGTCTTAAACATCGATATGACGTCATAACCTTGTCACTTTTTAACCCGGCCTCATTATACATATATTTTGTTCAGAAAGCGTCAGCTGCAAACCCTGAGCCCTCGGAGGAGACGAATGTAGAGCAGATAACTGGAGACGAGGAGAGAGAGTAAGTGATTGGAGGGTGAGAGTAACTTGCAAGTGATCAGGGGATGGGGAGAGAGGGATAGTAAGTGATTAGGGGGATGGTGATGGAGGAGAGCTTCCGGAGAGCTAGAGAGCGAGAGACTTTACTTTTGAAGGGGTAATGAATGTCAGGCCAATGGTCTGACCACGGTTCTCTGACAGGGGAGTGAGGAGAGAGCCCAGTATTCAGTAATCAGTAATTATGAATCATTTTACTTGTTTGACAGTATTTCAATAACCCCCTTTCCACAGGACATACAACTTCGCTGCCCGACAGCAGGAGAGAGATGTCTTTGATACTCTGTTTGACTCCGCACCCGATCGTGTCAATAATGTCAAGGAGGTGAGACTTTTTGCTGTTTGCTCTAAATCTTTAGCTTTAGAGCTAATTCTTTACACTGCCTTGCTCGACCCTGTTTCCCTGCGTTAGAACGAAGCAAAATACAAATTATACCCCCTTTCTCTCCATTTGTCCAACATCTATTCTCTCTCCCTATAAAATATATTGAATAAATTTTATACTTTCCCAAGAAAATTCTGAATTCAAACCCTCTCTTCCCAAGAACCTGTTGAACTAATTCTCTCTCTTCCCCAGAAACTGTTAATTCCCTCCCTTCCTCAGAAACTCCTGACCTTCTCAAGCAATATGCTCTCTAAGATGGACCGAACCTGTGCGAACATCGAGGAAGACTTCGCTAGTGGTGTGAATCTTGTCTTCATGATGTCCATTGCTGAAAGTTATTATGTTCCCCTCTACTCGTTTACACTGGAACCTGAGGCATACGATCACAAGGTAATTAAATGGGAGATTAAAGGTTCCTTAGTTGAGTTTTAAAACTGCTAATTTTCTACAAGGTGATAAGATATGACCCTGGCCCTAAATCTAACACCACTATCCTTCCCCCTGGCCCTAAATCTAACCCCACTCTCCCTCCCCAGTTACACAATGTGACCCTGGCCCTAAATCTGATGATGGAGGCAGGTATCGAGAGGCCCAAATGTACCGCTGAGAGTATTGTTAGTCGGGACCTGAAGTCAACCCTCCGTGTCCTGTTTGCCATCTACACGAAATACAAACACCAGATGTGAGAGAGTGAATCACATGATATAATGTGAGAGATGGAGCATGAGGGTATAATATCACTAGATATATTGGACTTTCGCATCTGTGATGGTTCACACACTTTCCTCTAAAGACTATGTAAATACGTTTTATTTCGTTTTATTGGCACTTCACATAAGCTATGACCATGACACTAACACCCAGCGACAAATCTTATTTCTAAAATAGGAGATTCAGAGTGGATGCATCTTTATTTTAAGTTAGTGAATATCTTAGTACAATTATTATTAAAACTAGCCGGTGAATATAATCCACTGCTGAGTGAATTGCGGATGCTCTTATTCAGAACTGACTTGTAGATTGCATGCAAAAAGAGAATGTCGAAGTGTACTGTGAAAGTATTTTGATTGTTGAAAAATGGTTTTTCTAATTCACTGTTTAAAATCACGCCTATTTCGATTTCACAAAACGGTGCAGCAGTGGTTACGGTTCGATATATGTAGAAGAACACAAAGATGTTCTGAGCTGCTGCACCGTTTTCAAAGAATACCAAAAACACGGTGTATTTCTGGTCAAATGTTCTTTCCAGATCGGGAAAGTCTGAATGTTGGTCATTTATTACACAATTTTACACAGAGTTGCAAAACACAATAAACCGGGATCTGCACGATGTCTGGGGTTACCCTTTCTGGTGAAATGGGGGCGAAACCAGGCATTCACGGGGAATGAAACTTCGTGTAACAATTTTAATCTTGATCAGATCTCATCATGATAATATTTATCCCAATTCCCATAATAATTAAAGCGTTAGAATCAGAGGGGGAGGGGATGTTATTTTATCAAACAAAAACAGGGAGTCGTTCCTTCACAAGAAACTGTTTTTAGCGGTCAGAGCCTGACACTGACAGCTTTTAATAGGTGGTCATAAAACCACCGGACACAAAGCTCTGAAATTAAAAGTCCTTTTTTATGGAACTGGTGGTCTAAACATGACACGCAATTGCCCTAAACTGTCCTACACTGTCTATCAGTTGCCATGGTAACAACACGACAACTGTAACTTAAAGCTATGACCATATTGGTCTTGATGTCGGCCCTGCAACATTCCAGTCTTGCACCATCTGTCCTATCTGGTATTTAGCTTGACTCGTCTTGTTGAACAGGGGTAATACCTCTCCTGCTTCTTCTGATAGCGTCTGTGTGGGGACGGTGGGTTAATTTTGGGCAACATTATATGGGGGAGGGGGTTGTAAAGCAAAATAATTGGTGCCATAGCACAATCAAATATCAAAATCCAACAAAATGCTGCCAGGCCGGTGCTCTGACAGACAAGTTGTGTACCTGGAGGTAGATAACAGCGGAGGTTCCGTATCCCTCCATACTCATTAGCCGGATATTACCGTTCAGATACCGGGCATAGAGTCTCGAGAGGGGTAGGCCGTACCCAAAACCGGCTAAGGGGGGTATCCGAGACTGGATATCGGGCTGAGGGAGAGAGAGAGAGAGAGAGAGGTGATTAAAATTAATTGTCTAGTGTCTACGTACAAAGTTTGAACCCTTCGGTTCTTTCTGGACACTAGGGAAGAATAGAAGGAGGATGGTCTGGAACAAAATATAAGGGTAATAATGAAATACCTCTGGTGCAGTAGAGTAATGATAATCAAAGAGATGATCGTGGAGTCGCATTGGTATTCCCACACCCCGATCTTGAACCATGATACTGATATCCTTTTCTCCTTCTACTATCAATACTTTCACCGATTTCTTACTTTCTGTCTCTACTGTAGCACGGAGAGCGTTCTGGAAGGATTAAAGAATCGTCAGATGTTGGAATATGTGATTGTGGTGACTCATCATAAATGTATTACAGACGGGAAGTGGAACTTCTAGTTCCATTTAGCGCGGCTTTAGGCTTATTTGGGCGTTTCTTCTAATCTTTGTATGTAACCATAGGAGATTTGTTATGACGTAGTGGTATGAGATCATTTTTTAAGAACGCCCACTGTCTCTCAGGAACTCTCCAATTATTTCCAATGAAACTCTCTCCGATAACCTCCCGGTTTTAACTCCAGAGAGTCGGGCCGGCGCGCCATCACCTCTACCCCTGAGAGAAATGTCGTCCGCGCGTGCGCAACAGCCAAAACAAGTTCTACAAAACTTCCAGCAGGTGATACCAGCCTTGGACCAAGGCAAGCTACTCCAAGAATAACCAGTTCTACAATGTGTGGCCACTCAATTAAAAACCACACCACATGACTAAGATATATTCCTGTGGGGGGGTGGGTTAATTTTGGGAAACATATGGGGGAGGGGGTTGTAAATCAAACTGTCAGGGCATTGGCCTGACCCTATTCGAGAACTGTTGTCAGAGCATTGACCTGACAGTGACAGCAATCAAAATCCAACAAAATGTGTACCTGTAGGTAGATAACAGCAGAGGTTCCGTATCCCTCCATGCTCATTAGCCGGATATTACCGTTCAGATACCTAGCATAGAGTCTCGAGAGTGGGAGGCCGTACCCAAACCCGGCTAGTGGGGGTATCCGTGATTGGATATCGGGCTGAGGGAGAGGGGTGATCAAAATTAACTGTCTATGTCCTTTGGTTCTTTCTGAACATTCTGAAAGAAGGAGTTAGGAGGGTCCGGTACAAACCTCTGGTGCAGTAGAGTAGTGGTAATCGAAGAGATGATCGTGGAGTCGCATTGGTATTCCCACACCACGATCTTGAACCATAATACTGATGTCCTTTTCTCCTTCAACAATCAACACTTTCACCGATTTCTTACTCTCTGCCTCTACTGTAGCACGGAGAGCGTTCTGGAAGGATTAAAGAATCGTCAGATATATGTGATTGAGGTGACTAATCAGAAATGTATTACGGGAAGTGGAACTTCTAGTTCGATTTAGCGCGGCTTTAGGCTTATTTGGGCTTTTCTTCTAATCTTTGTAGGTAACCATAGTATCTTTGTAATGACGTAGTGGTATGAAATCATTCTCTAACAACGCTCACTGTATCTCAGGAACTCTCCAATTATCTCCAATGAAACTCTCCAAAATGAACCTCCCGGTTCTATCTCCAGAGAGTCGGGGCGGCGCGCCATTACCTCTACCCCATAGAGAAATGTCGTCCGCGCGTGCGCCACAGCCAAAACAAGTTCAACAAAACTTCCAGCAGGTGATACAGGCCTGGACCAAAGCAGGCTACTCCAAGAATAACCAGTTCTACAATGTGTGGCCGCTCAATTAAAAACCACGCTGCATGATTAAGATATATTCCTGTCACTGTCTCTGTTTGCAACAAGTAGACTGTAGACCCGCCCCTACTGCTGCAAAATATATTGCCTAAAATACTTAGTAATACGGTACTTCGGGTGCCGATTTGGAAACCTAGATTAACCCACCTTAACAAGTTCAAAGACCATGTGATGAAGATGTGAGGCAATATAAACCACAGTTACACCTCCTTCCCTGTTTCCCTTCCGACCTGAGAGAGAGAGGTGTATTAGCAATACCTTAAACCCAATACTGTATGACCAATTGTACTGCTGTGGTTTGTCTAACCCTGTTTTACGTTTGTAACTAAGCAAGCTGTGGTCAGTAATAATAATAATAATATTAAGTTTTGTATACCGCCACAGACACGACAGGGCCAGATAAGTAAAACTCTACCTGACACTGACGAGCTTCAGAGCGGTATACCTAACGCTAAAAAGATCCTTAAATATTCTTACACACTTTGGAAAAAACTCACTCCTAATTGAAGATGTACTAAAAAGATATAACTGGTCACATAACTTTGAAAAAACTGTTAAGATGGAAAAAATACAGACTTTATTAAATAAAGGGAACAAAGCCAACAGCCCACACTTATCAGCAGCTCAACAATACTGATAAAAAAGCCCGAAGTGTAGTGGTGAGTATGCCCAAAACCGCCTACTGACAGATGGGGAGTCCGGTGAACAACTCAGACGCCACAACGGGAGTCTCCAGAGGCAGGAGGAAACGCTTCAAGGAAAAGTCGGGTCTTCAACTTAGAGTTGAACAACTCAATGGGGTGTACAGATCTCAGGTACAGACAATATTTACAGACAATATTTATGGAACAACCTAATATAACTACACTATTAGTATCTACCAACTCATAATAATAATTGGCCTAGTATTATGTGTCTGGTAAAACATCAGGTGATGCCTGATAGTATCAAATGAACTGAGCATGGGATGCATAGGATACCTGAATTAAGGCCCCCTACTAGGGGGCCCCTAGCCCCTTTTAGTAATACCTGAATCAATGGGACTAGACCCCCCTATGTCTTATGATAATGTACCTGAATCGCTCTAAGACGGACTCCAGGGTCATTGTGTACCTCGCCGACACACAAAGTAGGCTCTGGAGGGGCTCCGAGGGAACCTTAACAGCTGTTGAAGTTCTCCGCGCAGGAACCACTGTAACCGGCATTTTTCAAGAGTTTCCAACCCGCGGAGAGATCACGAGTTCTACCCAATTACTGGGTTATTTAGCGATTGAATGAATCACCGAATGAGACCAAGGGAGAAACGAGGTGCAGGAAACACCGCTAGGATCAGAAGGTGGATATATTTGTATTGTAGGACAAGGAGAGTGCCAACTAACAAGAGGATGATCTAGGTCTTGTGAATTAAAACTCTTAATCTCTATCTCTCTTCCTATACCCCAATTTCTCTATCTCTCTCTGAAAGAAACATATACCTACTTCTAATCAACTGTATATTGACAGTTAGCGTGTATATAATTCCTTGATAAGTAGCTCCTTAATTTCATGGTAAATATTTCAATTACACACACAGATACCCACATTAGAGGTCTAAATAGAATCGCAGATCACGCAAAGACAGTGGGACACCCTGTACAACCGCTCCTGCGGCATGTGGGACCAAACCATTCCCCCGACCGTTCCCACCATTAAACCAACCCTTCAAAACCACTAGATAGTACAGTCGCTTTTATCGACCCCGATTTACCGGTAAATCGCCGACCAATAAACCAGGGTCCGACTGCATATTACAGATATCAAGCAGCGCTGGTAAGCACTACTATGGAATTACAATGGGAAATCAGAGCTGGATGGAAACTGTGGCAGTGAACTTCCACGATGCCTCTGGAGATCTGTTTTCTTCCTTTAAATTGAAAGCTGGTGACGATGCTGGTGAGGTTAGCTGGATTTCAATCGACCAGTCGATAAAGCTGTACGCAAACCATCGTACATTTATTGAGGCTGCTGTGACTCACAATAAGGCTCACTGGTAGCCCCATCAAATCTGACAAGAAACCAA
This sequence comes from Pleurobrachia bachei, assembly GCA_000695325.1. Taxonomy (NCBI): domain Eukaryota; kingdom Metazoa; phylum Ctenophora; class Tentaculata; order Cydippida; family Pleurobrachiidae; genus Pleurobrachia; species Pleurobrachia bachei. The sequence continues at coordinate 12,386 of AVPN01000606.1, forward strand.
TGTTTCGCTGAAATTATGTGTCCTTGAATATATTACGTAGAAAAAGGTTTGGTGTAGTTTTATTTTGCGTGTGTTAGTGGAGTTTTATTGAGAATTATAAGCGCTGGTGGTAAAACATCATTGGCTTCCTTAAGTTGATCCTCATTCTGGAACGATAACCGAACACTCCCTTTGTTCACTACCGCATTCAACACAGGAACTCCCTTCAAAGCCTTTTCCACTTGGGGTTTTACAACTTCCGTCCACTGCGTCTTTGGACAGACCGGGGTAGTACCTTCATCATCACAGTTATCCAACCTAATGTCAACATACCTCCTCACAGGTGCTACCGGACCCTTGTCTTCTAAAACATCCCCCTTTCTTCCTTGCAGCTCACTCACCTTATCTTCTACCTTCTGCTCAACCACCGCAAATAACTCCTTCTTCAGACTCTCAAAGCTCTCTCTCAGTACATCCGCTACACTCGCCCCCTGGGAAGTATCCAATACAGAACTGACACCACTGTCCTCTCTCACTCTCGGGTTGTCCGGAATCAAGGAATAAGCAGCACGGAGAAGCTCCCATGCTTGGTCTTTGTTGAACTTAGGAGCATCCCCACCCACCCGAAGACGATCTAAGACACCCTCACCACTACAACTATTATTAAAAGTCAGAGTTTTAAGAGCTCTATCAAACTCATCTTTACTCGTTATCTCTACGTCATTAATTTTCATATATTGCATCCTAAAACACCTGGCTCACACTCCTGGAAAGAGATTAACACTATCCCCAAAACTCAAATAATGTTCACAAAAAAGCCCAAGTGAAAGAGATTTGCGTTACTCAAAGATATTGGAGAATAGAAATTAACTCTGACACGGATCTAATCGATTATAAGCGGAACACTCAAATTAATTTGTTTAAAGTAGTGTTGAAAAGTTTGAAAAAAAACCGCCAAATCACCGATATATGATTCCGGCAAAACAGTACAACTAAATTTTATCTATAGACTAAAGATCGTTTTCTAATTCTTGTTCGACCCTCCCTCCCAAAACTGATCAGTGAGTATGTACTTACTAATGGTAGATATTTCAATATCAGGACAGCTCCCATAATGATGGGTACAAAGGTACCTGGCACCACTTGCAGCGTCATCCACGATATCATGGACATCCAGGCTTGGGTCAATAATCCCGTAGTGACCTGGGGCCTGCTCCTCCGGGCCAAATAACACCACTGAGAGGGAGAGAGTAGAAAAGCGTTTAGTTTGTTAGAGAAGGGGTGAGCGAGTAGACGAGTTTATGTTAAAGAGGTAGTGATTAGTACAGTGAAGGGTGAAAGGGAGTGACGTGATGTTTGAGAAAAGGGGCCCTCAGTGAAGGGAAGGATGAATTTTGGCGTACAGTATTTGATATTTTATCTTCCTAGCTTCTCTTTGTTGTGTTTAGCTCACCCCCCCCCCTGACGTGGTACAAGCCATGAAGAGAGAAAAACAACAGGAGGGGTCAGAAGATAAAGAATATATACCGGAAGACTCGTTTGTCACCAGACAAGTTTCTCTGGTGTGTTTCTAGAACTGGCCCCCATCCAAATATATGAGGCCGATTATGTCATAACTGAACTGCTAGAATGTGTGCGTCAGGCAGCCAATTTGAAATGAAATTATATTTTCCCTCGTGGCACTAGAAGCTTCTAGAATTTTTTAAGCTAGTATTATATTCGTCTCTCTCCCTCTCGTTCAGGGTATAATTCTCTCTCTCCCTCTCGTATAATTCTATCATTCTCTCGCTCTTTCTCACTCCCATCTATTCCACGTATAAAGTCAGATCTGTAGCCCACATAATATGCAACACACAACACAGCTGCTGTATGGCATGATGTTACACTCCCACACACAGACATTTCACGCACAGTCTGCAACACATGACACACCCAACTATACGTATACCAGATTCAAAAATTAGGCTTCTCTGAGATGCCCAACTATACCAGACACACTACCAAAATGAAGGCGTCTCTGACACGCCGAGACAGACACTTTCACTACTGAAGTGTAGGCTTCTGTCGAGGGCATACTGTGGCTAGTGTATTTCCTTATTCCCAGGTCTGGCACGGACCAGCTGCCCCACCAGCCTCTAATTATGCATTATTATTATTATGTTATGGATACATACTATAATATCCGAAACAAACACACTCAGGCCCGTATATATCAGGCCCTTCTTTGTAATCGATAGGAATAAATGTGACGTGGCTAATAATAAATTCTTGGTCAGATTTCATTCGCGATAAAATGTAGTTGCTCGTGCGAGATATTGCAGTCAGTATGCAGTGCCTGACAAGTAGTTACACACTCTACAGTGCAGCAACATGCTAAACCGGTTTTTATAATGGGATAGAGTCAGTGGAGAAAGAAAGAATGTAATGTTGTATGCAGAATACTGATGCAAGGATTAAATGATGCAGGCCAATATTGCTCTACAGATACCAAAAGTTAACAGTTATGGAAACTCATGATATCATATCGGGAAACAACGTCATGAATGCCCTATTTTCCAATGAATTCGAAAACACAACTTCGAAAATATACGATTTCTGGTACAGGAAAAGTCCTGGTTCCCAGATCACTTACAGTGGTTTGACATTATCACTCGGATTGCTATTCTGCTCGTGTAAAACCGATCCAAAAAGTAGTTTATTGAAGGATCAAACCTATCTCCCGTGTCTCGTTTCAATGACAGGATACCCTGAAATAAGACATGCATTAGGATTTGGAGTCGTATGGTGCCATGCTCGACACTCTTTCTACGCTCCAAACGTAAACGTAAATTAGGGTTAGAACATATCAAATTCGACCCCCTTCTGATAAGGATTTAATAATTTAGGATTTTAGTTTCTGGTATTTTAGAATTTAGGCATTCTAGAATGAATGGGAGGCGTAATTCGATCTTCATTTGAAAGTATTAGGTTCTTTCTAGAAGTTAGGAATAGTCTAGTACAGTCGGAAGAGAGTGAGAAAGAAGGTAGAGTACAAGGGAGGTTTGAGCAGGGACCAACTAAAGCTCTTGGTGACTCATATAACGTGTCAGGTGATTCAGCCTCGTACGATGAGACCAGGTGGGTACCACCACACGTACTTCCATTCCACCTCATAGAGCAGTTCAATAACAGTAACTGTTATTACCAAGTCGATTACTTGATGATCATTTGAGGTGGGCGGGGCACAGGCGATGAGTGGGGAGCCGGGAGAGTTTTCTATGGAAGAATGACTTCGTAAAGTGCAGAAGGGAGCATTTAGGGAGCTAAGAGTTCATATAATATGTTGTTTAGACAATTTATGGAGTATTAAGGAGAGAAGGGAGCCTCCCTTAGGGGGGTATTGAACCAGGGAGTTTTGTGTCCGATCTTGTGGTTTGTCAATTAACGGCTCTAGATGTAGTGATCCCTAGTTTGCATTGTGGTAGCATATCATGTAATAAGATTGTAATATTCATACCAAAATTTACCGCGGTCTTTGCATATTCCGAAGAATTAGATTCTAAGTTGTATAGAAAGTGCATGCAGAGAGTGGTTGGAATAGTGGTTGGAATAGTAAGCGGGGAAATGGAGGATTGAAGGGACGAATAAAAGAAGATGGGGAAATCTCAGTGAAACAGGGCCGACCAAAGTTACTGCACTAACCTCGGCCATAGTCTCCACAACATTTTGATGTCTTCTCTTGATCTCAGCTAACTTTCTCGTAAATCTGCAATGAAATTGTAGGGGGGATTATAATGAATCTCGGTGTGTCACAAAGTCTCATAAAATATAGCTCTCAATGAGAGAGAGAGAGAGAGAGAGAGTCATTATTCCTGATTCAGTAAACGGTTGAACAAGTCCCTCTCACTATCCCTCTCCCTTGAGAGAGTGCCATAAAATGAACCGTTACACCCAAAAACTAAACATTTAAACTCGCGGAGAACTCGATTTAAAACACTGACCGGTTTAAGTTTTTCTCATCACTTCCTCCTTCCGGATAAAACTCTGAAAGTTCCTCAAAGGTCTTCAGATACATGTCCTTGACCTGTTTCACAGAATGTTGCTGTAGCAACGCATCTGGTAACATCTGTAACTCCTTGACCATATGTGATATCCGAATGGGAAGCTCCTTGTGAAGGTACTCATAACTTTTTGAGATGTCCCCCGTTTTGCCGAATTCTGTGAGTTGTGCCACCGTTATTGGTGTAGGATGAAATCGTGCTGTCTTGTCCACGAGGGTGGTAAAATATCGAACAGATGAAAATCTCATTGCTAAAGTCTATAGGAATTAGTTTTGGGGGCAGTTAGATAAGGTTTTTTGAATTATGTCCATTGATCAATGAATAATTAAGCACACACATATTATATAATAAAACGAGCAAAACGAAAATCTCCTGATTTCTGATAAGGGCCCACGTTTTCTAAGTAGAGCTTAGCTTCTCTCTGTAGTTTGTGTGCGAGCTCCGTTTTAAAGGTAATGCCACATATGTGGAGACTGGAGATGGGCTAACGACCAACCAGTGGTCACTGGGCACTGGGCAGGGAATCATTCTCTTTGGGTAGTGTGTGCGTGTCTCTCTCTCTAGTCTCTCTGTTTTGAAAGTAATGCCAGTGGAGATGGGCTAACAATCAATCAGTGGCCAACATGGAAATTAAAATAATATTTAACGGCCCTTAAAGCTCCCTCCCTCCGGTCCCTCTCTGAGCGGGCGAGTAGTCATTATTCCTGTTTCTCTCCATCTTTAACTGAGTCATCATTCCTCTCCCTCCCTCTAAGCAGTGAGCGGGCAAGGAGTCATTGTTTCAAAACCTTCCAAAAGTTAGTGTTTTATTAAACTTACTGGGCGCTCACAAGACTATTTCATAATTGGAGTCTCGATAGCTGATCCACTACCGAGACCGAGTTAAATTGATAATGCTTACTGCAAAAAGGATTTATTTGAAGTTTATCAAACTTTAGTCACTAGTCAGCCCACATTTTTCCATGTGGCGATGACAAATGATCAGATTGATCAGCGGAGGATTCGATTACTGGTGGGCAACACCCGGGGGCAACATGAAAAAATGGTGGAACGTAACGATATTTAAGAGCTATGATCGACGCTCAAACCCTCAATCATGATCAATACTTTATTGCTGTTGTCAGTGCTTTTAGCCACAGGTAATCTTCCGTAGCTATAAAACAGCTCTCTAACATCCGACTTCTCTTCTCTAATTCCCAATTGTATTATCGAGACACATGAAAATCCCAATGAATCCCAATATCTCAGGTTGGGCTGAGTGCAACAAACTCTTTCACGATGGTATCGAACTTTCCTTTACCATGGATGCTCCGAATCATGGGAATGCGGCCGTGTACTGGGGGAACGGAAGACCCGATGCCTTTGGAGAAATCGACCGATCTGTCGCCCCGGCGTAAGTTGAAGTTTTAGTTTTACAGTTAACATGATGTGTTTGGATTGATCTGTGAGTGTGCAAAACCAGATAACAACAAGGTTTCTTTTTCAGGACTGGTTACATCAACTTCCCGGACGATCGAGTTTACAAGTTTTGGGTTAGAGAGGATGAGGACAGAATCTATTGGGATGCTGACCAAGGTGGCCATTACTGGCCTATTGACCGGAAAGAAGGCTGTGTTGAAGTGACATGCAGCGATGAGTCAGGGAAGGAGTACAGTGAAGGTGACAACTATGTCGATGACGCTGGAAAAACCTGTACCTGTGAGTCCGAGGGATCTTTTACTTGTGTCTGTGCTGAGGGTGATGATTGCAAAGAAGATGTTGCGGGATGTGACAAGTTGTTTTATAATGGGATCACATTTTCCATGGAATCGGGGAAAGCGGCAGTGTACTGGGGGAACGGACGACCCGATGCCTTTGGAGAAATCGACCGATCTGTCGCCCCGGCGTAAGTTGAAGTTTTAGTTTTACAGTTAACATGATGTGTTTGGATTGATCTGTGAGTGTGCAAAACCAGATAACAACAAGGTTTCTTTTTCAGGACTGGTTACATCAACTTCCCGGACGATCGAGTTTACAAGTTTTGGGTTAGAGAGGATGAGGACAGAATCTATTGGGATGCAGACCAAGGTGGTCATTACTGGCCTATTGACCGGAAAGAAGGCTGTGTTGAAGTGACATGCAGCGATGAGTCAGGGAAGGAGTACAGTGAAGGTGACAACTATGTCGATGACGCTGGAAAAACCTGTACCTTTAACTGAGTCATCATTCCTCTCCCTCCCTCTAAGCAGTGAGCGGGCAAGGAGTCATTGTTTCAAAACCTTCCAAAAGTTAGTGTTTTATTAAACTTTCTGGGCGCTCACAAGACTATTTCATAGATGGAGTCTCATCGCTGATCCACTACCGACTGGCTCAATTTAACTATTACGAATGACGTTTTTCCTAAATAAACTTCAAAATCAAACTTTAGTCACTAGTCAGCCCACATTTTTCCATGTGGCGATGACAAATGATCAGATTGATCAGCGGAGGATTCGATTACTGGTGGGCAACACCCGGGGGCAACATGAAAAAATGGTGGAACGTAACGATATTTAAGAGCTATGATCGACGCTCAAACCCTCAATCATGATCAATACTTTATTGCTGTTGTCAGTGCTTTTAGCCACAGGTAATCTTCCGTAGCTATAAAACAGCTCTCTAACATCCGACTTCTCTTCTCTAATTCCCAATTGTATTATCGAGACACATGAAAATCCCAATGAATCCCAATATCTCAGGTTGGGCTGAGTGCAACAAACTCTTTCACGATGGTATCGAACTTTCCTTTACCATGGATGCTCCGAATCATGGGAATGCGGCCGTGTACTGGGGGAACGGAAGACCCGATGCCTTTGGAGAAATCGACCGATCTGTCGCCCCGGCGTAAGTTGAAGTTTTAGTTTTACAGTTAACATGATGTGTTTGGATTGATCTGTGAGTGTGCAAAACCAGATAACAACAAGGTTTCTTTTTCAGGACTGGTTACAAGTTGAAGGGCCTGCTAGCTCAAATGTTCAAAACCCAATCTCTCCTACTCAACAGGATCTATTGGGATGCTGACTTAGGTGGTCATTACTGGCCTATTGACCGGAAAGAAGGCTGTGTTGAAGTGACATGCAGCGATGAGTCAGGGAAGGAGTACAGTGAAGGTGACAACTATGTCGATGACGCTGGAAAAACCTGTACCTGTGAGTCCGAGGGATCTTTTACTTGTGTCTGTGCTGAGGGTGATGATTGCAAAGAAGATGTTGCGGGATGTGACAAGTTGTTTTATAATGGGATCACATTTTCCATGGAATCGGGCAAGGCGGCAGTGTACTGGGGGAATGGACGACCCGATGCCTTTGGAGAAATCGACCGATCTGTTTACCCAGCGTAAGTTTTAGGTTTACAGTTAAATCGACATGATGTGTTTGGCTGTGTCTGCGTAGTGTGCAAAACCAGATAACAAGTTACAAGGTTTCTTTTCAGGACTGGTTACATCAACTTCCCGGACGATCGAGTTTACAAGTTTTGGGTTAGAGAGGATGAGGACAGAATCTATTGGGATGCAGACCAAGGTGGTCATTACTGGCCTATTGACCGGAAAGAAGGGTGTGTTGAAGTGACATGTAATGATGAGTCAGGAAATGAGTACAGTGCAGGAGATAGTTTTGTTGATGATGATGGACAAACCTGTACCTGTGAATCCGAGGGATCTTTTGCCTGTGTCTGTGGCGAGGAAGTGTCTTGTGAGGGAGGAATGGTACCCTGGACAAATGAGGAAACCTGTGAAACGCAGTGCATTTCAAGTGAGTTTGTGGTTGCCATAGTAACGACCCATGACGACTGGTTGTCATGATAGATAGATAATTTAATTTCATATTTCTAGGTCCTGGCATGACGAGATCGAGCCCACTAGGAGTGATGTCCTGTAAGCTACCCTGGATCTACGATTTCCATGGAACTTGCACCTACCAGGCAGCTAGCTGTGACAACTTTGTGGTATGTATTGTACCAGTCATTGCTGGATTTGTGCCGAAATATTAATATTTCTTGCTACAAGAATATCATATGATATGAATATGATATGATCAAAACCGCTAATCACAATATGATTTAGGTTAACTTCAAAAACGTTGATTTCTACAACCGAGCACCACGGTACACCAAACGGGCGGAGCTCGTTTTCAAGGGAAGGACATTTGCCGTTGCGGCCGGATACAGTGCCACAGTTGACGGGGAGGAGGTACAGGTTCCCTACGTGAAAACCTATACTAATGGTGATACCGTCAGTATTATGAACAAGTAAGTTTGAATCATCGATTTGTTTAATCCCGGTTAGCTGTGTATTTGTAAGATTGAACGTATAATTGTCAACAGTATTCAATTAATTTGACTGCCTATTAAAGCAAAAAAATCGTTACAGCGGTCAGTTAGAGATCATCCTGACCCAGAAAAACCGTTCACCGGCCGTCCGAATCCGAGGTAACAACGCAGGTAACTACATCGACGCCGAGGTCTGGCTCCACGGATCGTGTGCCACCGAAACTGAGGGTCTGTGTGGAAGTTACAATGGGGACAGTGGAGATGATCTAACTGGGGGATCTCCTAACACCCTGGGAACACTGTTTGAGCATTATGACGAGGACTGCCCAGCCCCACCTGACCCGTATCATCCGTGTGATGATGTACCTGATGGTTATGCCACCGCTGAGGCAATCTGCAAGGATCTCAAAGGTACCCGTACACGTGATATTTGGATGTTGATCCAATTTGTGCATAATGATCCAATTCTAATTTCTATTTGGTGACGCAGTCACCCATACACCTCCCACGCAAAGCGCAGCAAAACAACGAGTTGTGGAGAGGTGACTGAGCCACCAAAATTTCTATGACTGCAGCCAAATCATGAACCTTGTTCTAGGTGCCCCCTTCTCCTCATGTCACGACACACTATCTATTGGGGACAGTGATGGAGGAATCTACAGTAACTGTATGACGGATGTGTGCAACTGTTGGGGCGATGCTAGTTGTGCTTGCTCCCAATACGATAGCTACGCCTCAACCTGTATTGATGCCGGTATTGATCTGGCTAACTGGAGGGAGAGCGTCTCTTATTGTCGTAAGTTCAACGATCGTAGAAAAACAGAAAAATCCCGGTATATTGACAGATATTAACCAATAATCAATATAACCTGTATCGCTCTATGAAAGCATGAAACATTTCTTCTACAGCATACGAGTGTCCGACAGGACTCAAATACGCCTCGGCCGCCCCGACTCCAGCACCTACCTGTCTAAACAAGAGCCCCAAGCAAACCGGTACTGCCAGGGGGTGTTTCTGTCCTGATGACCAGTATCTCCAGGATGGTGTCTGTGTAGAGAGCAATGAGTGCAAGTGCCTCTTCGAGGGAACCTTCTATGAGGTGTGTATTTAATAAAGCGAACCGCTTGCACACAAATCAGAGCATTTCTCGTGCATCAATTCAAAACTTGAAGTCGAACGCCCCCGGTTCGCTTTCTTAAAAATCGGACTTTACAAACTTATAAAGTAGGAAGTATTGTATTAATATATAATAGTGGACGCTTGATGTATCATTTTTAAAAAGCTGAACTGCAATTTTCCTGAAATTTATTTAGAACAGCTGCAATTTCCCTGATAACTATTTAAAATTCTGTAAATTCCCTAGAACGGAGACCAAGTTGTGGAAGAGGGATCATGTAAGATGTGCACCTGCGGTGACGCTGGTGAGATGAGCTGCTCTGAAATGACATGCCCGACCCTTGATTGTAGCGGGGACAGCATCGAAGCTTCAGACCCTGAAAAGTGTTGCTCATTCTGTACTGACGATTGGGTGCGAGTGGTCGGGTCCAGCAATGTGTCGGTTGCCTACGGACAGAGTGCCACATTCAATGTAGAGATCCTTACCAAAGGTGTTAAAAGGAAGGATAAAATCTGGACCATGGGAGGAGATAGCGTGAAGGGTGTTACCAATAACAGGTAGGAAACTATTTATTGACTCTAAGAATAGAAGAGTTGGGTGCGGTGATTGTTTCATTATTCATATCATTATTCATTTCCTCTCGTCTAGGTTGACATTGAAGAGGAAAAACCTAAAGGTTGAAGACAGCGGTTCGTACGAGTTTACTGCAACAAAAGGAGATAGCAGTAAGACAGTTGTCTTCACTCTGAACGTCCTGATCCCCCAAGAGCCCCAGTTTAAAGTAACAGCCGCAACCACTGAGGTGGAGTGCAAACCAAAAGCACCAAAGAACACATGTCGGCTGTACTTTGACATTGAATCACTAGAAGGAAAGGTAAGCGATCGGAGTATCGATATGAATAACATCAATCTTGACACATTTTAATAAAATTTTTAAAAAACATCAAACAATAAACATCCTTCAGGAGGTTAACAAAAACAGTGGAAAGATCTGTAAGTGGGTGAATGGAGAGGTAGTGGAGTGTGTAAAAGCGAACTATGTTGGAAAAAGATTCAGGGGAGTGAGAACGGAACCTGCATCCTACGTGTAAGTAGATGGATTTAACCATTCGTCGAAATTAGTCAGCACCACATACCAGAAAACCGCAAAGCTCGACACTTTTTACCTATAAACTAAAATGTATCGATGCCGTGTTGACTGCTATCCATTTAATTTTAATCGCTTTCTTTCAGATTTGTTTACACTGACCAAGGAAGGAACTACATTTCTGATGCTGTCACCGTTACTATAGTCTGAAGTTTTGAATGAGAACCGAATTTATAAAATATTCATTCATTATTTTCCGCATAAAAAGAGTATAATAGTGTTTCTAAATAATATCATTTCATTATTCTGACCTGTGGATTACCCTACCGCTCCCAAAGGAAGTAATGGTCGTTTTGTTCGACAAGGGGAAGGAGGGTTGAACAAGGCAAAGTAATGGGATTAATAGCTGTCCAAGAAGGGGGAGAATCGATTTCTTCTACAGCATACGAGTGTCCGACAGGACTCAAATACGCCTCGGCTGCCGCGACTCCAGCACCTACCTGTCTAAACAAGAGCCCCAAGCAAACCGGTACTGCCAGGGGGTGTTTCTGTCCTGATGACCAGTATCTCCAGGATGGTGTCTGTGTAGAGAGCAATGAGTGCAAGTGCCTCTTCGAGGGAACCTTCTATGAGGTGTGTATTTAATAAAGCGAACCGCTTGCACACAAATCAGAGCATTTCTCGTGCATCAATTCAAAACTTGAAGTCGAACGCCCCCGGTTCGCTTTCTTAAAAATCGGACTTTACAAACTTATTAAAGTAGGAAGTATTGTTCTATAGTGGACGCTTGATGTATCATTTTTAAAAAGCTGAACTGCAATTTTCCTGAAATTTATTTAGAACAGCTGCAATTTCCCTGATAACTATTTAAAATTCTGTAAATTCCCTAGAACGGAGACCAAGTTGTGGAAGAGGGATCATGTAAGATGTGCACGTGCGGTGATGCTGGTGAGATGACCTGCTCTGAAATGACATGCCCCACCCTCGATTGTAGCGGAGACAGCATTGAAGCTTCAGATCCTGAAAAGTGTTGCTCATTCTGTACTGACGATTGGGTGCGAGTGGTCGGGTCCAGCAATGTGTCGGTTGCCTACGGACAGAGTGCCACATTCAATGTAGAGATCCTTACCAAAGGTGTTAAAAGGAAGGATAAAATCTGGACCATGGGAGGAGATAGCGTGAAGGGTGTTACCAATAACAGGTAGGAAACTATTTATTGACTCTAAGAATAGAAGAGTTGGGTGCGGTGATTGTTTCATTATTCATATCATTATTCATTTCCTCTCGTCTAGGTTGACATTGAAGAGGAAAAACCTAAAGGTTGAAGACAGCGGTTCGTACGAGTTTACTGCAACAAAAGGAGATAGCAGTAAGACAGTTGTCTTCACTCTGAACGTCCTGATCCCCCAAGAGCCCCAGTTTAAAGTAACAGCCGCAACCACTGAGGTGGAGTGCAAACCAAAAGCACCAAAGAACACATGTCGGCTGTACTTTGACATTGAATCACTAGAAGGAAAGGTAAGCGATCGGAGTATCGATATGAATAACATCAATCTTGACACATTTTAATAAAATTTTTAAAAAACATCAAACAATAAACATCCTTCAGGAGGTTAACAAAAACAGTGGAAAGATCTGTAAGTGGGTGAATGGAGAGGTAGTGGAGTGTGTAAAAGCGAACTATGTTGGAAAAAGATTCAGGGGAGTGAGAACGGAACCTGCATCCTACGTGTAAGTAGATGGATTTAACCATTCGTCGAAATTAGTCAGCACCACATACCAGAAAACCGCAAAGCTCGACACTTTTTACCTATAAACTAAAATGTATCGATGCCGTGTTGACTGCTATCCATTTAATTTTAATCGCTTTCTTTCAGATTTGTTTACACTGACCAAGGAAGGAACTACATTTCTGATGCTGTCACCGTTACTATAGTCTGAAGTTTTGAATGAGAACCGAATTTATAAAATATTCATTCATTATTTTCCGCATAAAAAGAGTATAATAGTGTTTCTAAATAATATCATTTCATTATTCTGACCTGTGGATTACCCTACCGCTCCCAAAGGAAGTAATGGTCGTTTTGTTCGACAAGGGGAAGGAGGGTTGAACAAGGCAAAGTAATGGGATTAATAGCTGTCCAAGAAGGGGGAGAATCGGTGTGATGAAGTGACTTTTTTGAACTGATGTGGATATATGGATCCGGATAGGAGGAAGGGTGAAGACAGAAGAAGCAGGTACCCATGAGGGAGGGTGCAGGAGCAGGTACCAAGAATGGAGGAGGGAGTGGGTACAGACAAATACTCTTTCGGTTGTCCAACATTTAGAAGATTGGCGAAGAAATCGACAGTACAAATAGTCTCGTCTTGGCACGATTTGCACCGGCGAATTTCAAATTTGTCGGCCAATTTGTTAATCTCGTGCTTTATGTTCGGTTGAAGCCAAGCACTGGCAAATATTCTAAAACATACTGTCTAGCCTTTAGGTTCCGAAAGAGAGGGAAGGATCAAGGAACTGCACTGGGAGGGAGTAGAGAATTCCTTGGCGAACGCTGCTAGCCCCCCGTAGGGGCTAGGAGTCTATCTCGCGCACTGTCAAAGTGTGTGTGTGTATTTCATTTTTTTCTTGAAAATTCACTAACCCCAACACCGATTGGCATCACTTTCCAACAGCCGAAGAGAAGCTGCCGGAGAGAGAAAGGGGGTAACCGTATGAAGAGTTAATCGCGATGAGTCTCATTCACATTGGGTTCGATCATTTGCCCCCGGTGTTGGGGTTGGTAATAAATAAATTTAAAATCACTCAATTTTACAATAAATATTAAAATCAAAGAGTCAGTCTACAAAATCGCACATCGCAATGGGTGGAGGAGTCATAAACTTCTTCCTCATTTCTTCTACAGCATACGAGTGTCCGACAGGACTCAAATACGCCTCGGCCGCCCCGACTCCAGCACCTACCTGTCTAAACAAGAGCCCCAAGCAAACCGGAACTGCCAGGGGATGTTTCTGCCCTGATAACCAGTATCTCCAGGATGGAGTCTGTGTAGAGAGTAATGAGTGCAAGTGCCTCTTCGAGGGAACCTTCTATGAGGTGCGGTTTAATAAAGCGAACCGCTTGCAAATCAGAGCATTTCACGTGCATCAATTCAAAACTTGAAGTCGAACGCCCCCGGTTCGCTTTCTTAAAAATCGGACTTTACAAACTTATAAAGTAGGAAGTATTGTATTAATATATAATAGTGGACGCTTGATGTATCATTTTTAAAAAGCTGCACTGCAGTTTTCCTAGTAACTATTTACAACTGTAATTTCCCTGATAATTATTTACAACTTTAATTTCCCTAATTTCAGAACGGTGACCAAGTTGTGGAAGAGGGATCATGTAAGATGTGCACCTGCGGTGACGCTGGTGAGATGAGCTGCTCTGAAATGACATGCCCGACCCTTGATTGTAGCGGGGACAGCATCGAAGCTTCAGACCCTGAAAAGTGTTGCTCATTCTGTACTGACGATTGGGTACGAGCGGTGGGGTCCAGCAATGTATCGGTTGCCTACGGACAGAGTGCCACATTCAATGTAGAGATCCTTACAAAAGGTGTTAAAAGGAAGGATAAAATCTGGACCATGGGAGGAGAGAGCGTGAAGGGAGTTACCAATAACAGGTTTGAAATTATTTCTCAACTCTAAGAATAGAAGAGTGATTATTTCATATCATTTCCTATCGTCTAGGTGATTATCGTCTAGGTGATTATTTCATATCATTTTCTCTAGGTTGACATTGAAGAGGAAAAACCTAAAGGTTGAAGACAGCGGTTCCTACGAGTTTACTGCGACAAAAGGGGATAGCAGTAAGACAGTGGTATTCACTCTGAACGTCCTCATCCCACAAGAGCCCCAGTTTAAAGTTACCGCCGCAGCCACTGAGGTGGAGTGCAAACCAAAAGCACCAAAGAACACATGTCGGCTGTACTTTGACATTGAATCACTAGAAGGAAAGGTAAGCGATCGTGTGGTCGATATGAATAACATCAATCTTGACACACTTTTAATAATTAAAAAAATCCTTTCTCCAAAACATCATTCAGGAGGTTAACAAAAACAGTGGACAGATCTGTAAGTGGGTGAATGGAGAGGTAGTGGAGTGTGTAAAAGCGAACTATGTTGGAAAAAGATTCAGGGGAGTGAGAACGGAACCTGCATCCTACGTGTAAGTAGATGGATTTAACCATTCGTCGAAATTAGTCAGCACCACATACCAGAAAACCGCAAAGCTCGACACTTTTTACCTATAAACTAAAATGTATCGATGCCGTGTTGACTGCTATCCATTTAATTTTAATCGCTTTCTTTCAGATTTGTTTACACTGACCAAGGAAGGAACTACATTTCTGATGCTGTCACCGTTACTATAGTCTGAAGTTTTGAATGTGAACCGAATTTATAAAATATTCATTCATTATTTTCCGCATAAAAAGAGTATAATAGTGTTTCTAAATAATATCATTTCATTATTCTGACCTGTGGATTACCCTACCGCTCCCAAAGGAAGTAATGGTCGTTTTGTTCGACAAGGGGAAGGAGGGTTGAACAAGGCAAAGTAATGGGATTAATAGCTGTCCAAGAAGGGGGAGAATCGGTGTGATGAAGTGACTTTTTTGAACTGATGTGGATATATGGATCCGGATAGGAGGAAGGGTGAAGACAGAAGAAGCAGGTACCCATGAGGGAGGGTGCAGGAGCAGGTACCAAGAATGGAGGAGGGAGTGGGTACAGACAAATACTCTTTCGGTTGTCCAACATTTAGAAGATTGGCGAAGAAATCGACAGTACAAATAGTCTCGTCTTGGCACGATTTGCACCGGCGAATTTCAAATTTGTCGGCCAATTTGTTAATCTCGTGCTTTATGTTCGGTTGAAGCCAAGCACTGGCAAATATTCTAAAACATACTGTCTAGCCTTTAGGTTCCGAAAGAGAGGGAAGGATCAAGGAACTGCACTGGGAGGGAGTAGAGAATTCCTTGGCGAACGCTGCTAGCCCCCCGTAGGGGCTAGGAGTCTATCTCGCGAGGGTCGACCGATATTGGCCTTCAATATAAATAGCGGTACACACACTGACACACTGACAATATCAATGGTAAATAAATACAAACTGCCGAAAAAAAAAGAAAAAAAAAACAGCTTCGAAACACCTCAAATTTAACATAATAAATTACCCACACACCTTCAAGTTAATACTCTCAATCTCCCTCTCTCTGCTCACTTGTCTCGAAAATCGACATCT
>AVPN01000607.1:4940-32770 GCA_000695325.1 Pleurobrachia bachei
GATCACCTGGATTCAGTACTCAAAGACTTGGAGGCAGGCCATAATGTGGACGTGTTGTATGTTGACATGGCTAAGGCCTTTGATAAGGTTTGTCATTCAAGACTCCTGACAAAGCTCGCCTCAGTCGGAGTGGGAGGAAAGTTACTGACCTGGCTGAAATCCTTTCTAGTGGGCCGCACCCAGTCCGTTGTGGTGGAAGGTAAACTATCAAGACCAGAAACTGTACGGTCTGGAGTTCCACAGGGCACAGTACTGGGCCCGATATTGTTTCTACTCTATGTAAATGATATGCCAGATGTACTACAGCACTCCAGCATGAAACTGTTTGCGGACGATGCTAAACTCCACAAAACCATTCGAGATGAATCAGACAGGTCTCTCCTGCTCAATGATATAGAAAGAGTGAGTGAGTGGGCTATCAACAACTCGATGGAACTCAACGCTGATAAATACCAGCTTCTCCAGCACGGAAGGAATGATCTGCTAAAAAAACCCTACACACTACCAACTGGCACCACGGTCTGTGGAGACGCCACTGTTAGGGATCTTGGAATCACTGTGGATACTCATCTCAGCTGGAAAGAGCACACTGCCCAGATAACTAAGACTGCTAATCAAGTATCTGGAAGAGTGTTAAGGGCATTTGAATCTCGAGACGAGGAAACCATGCTCACCTTACTCAAAACTTACATCCGACCTCATCTGGAATACTTATCGCCTATTTGGTCACCCCACCAAGTGGGGGAAATCCAACGAGTAGAGGCTATCCAGAGAGCATTTACTGCAAAGATCGAAAACTGCCAGCACAGCTCCTCAATTACTGGCAGCGACTCGACTACCTGAACCTCTACTCACTACAAAGGAGACGGGAGAGATACCGTATACTGTATATGTGGAAAATTCTCAGAGGCATAGTTCCTAATCACCAAAATCTCGTGTTTCGGAACTCCCCGAGAAGAGGTCCTTATGTGGAGCGCCCACTGGGTAAATCTGGACGCAAAAGCATCAACTCCACAATATTCCACTCCTGTACATCTACTGCTGTCGCACTGTTCAATGCAACTCCTAAAATTGTGAAAGAACAGTTGACCCTCGAAGCAGCAAAGAAAGAACTCGATAACTTCCTAACTAAAATCCCAGATAACCCACCTATTAAGGGTTACGGGGCGCAGAACGCCAATAGCATACTGGATTGGTGTCTGCATGCGGGTTTTTTATTTTGTGGTTTCGAAACTCTGACCTCTGACCACATATGTATAAATTTAACACTAGCTGTATAGTAGCTGCAATTAATTATCCTATCCATGAATTGTGTCCTAGAAGCATTCTCTTGATGTACTCTATTTCAATCAGTTCTGAATTGTGCTTTCACAATACATATATGCAGTGACGAACGTATCATGAATTATATTGATTAATGAGGATGTAGAATACTCACAGATGCGATTATGACTGGTTGATCTGGATTTAGTTCAGTGTTAGCAGCCTGTCGATCTGCCTTCTCCCCTGTCTTGATCTTTCGTAACACCCTCAACAAGGACCTGTACCAGGGGGAGGATATAGGATGAACAGTGTGCAGTGAGAGAGAGGTGAGCTTGGTAACGAAGTAACCCCTTGCCAGCGCGCCCGAAGGTCGCCCGGCGACCTGAGTGTGAGGTGTCTTCGATACCAAGAAATGAGCAGAGTGATATAGGGAGAGCGTGTGTGTGTGACTAAGAGTGAGAGAGCGAGCTATAAATTGAAAGACTAAATTTGAGATTATAGAAGATTTTTAAAAGAGAGGGAAGAAAAAGGAGTTGTGTGTGACTGCGATCAGATGGCACGTGTAGGCTGTAAGAGCACGAGCTGGGTGTCCCATTTTCCCTAAATAATCGCTATTACTATAGACACTCTCCACATAACTTAGCAGCTCTATAGTACTAGCACACCTAAAGGTATGGGTGTGACTATATGTGTTGAATTCCACTTTGAAATATTTCATATTCGATTTAGTCGAGTCTGTTTTCCCCCTATTTTAGTTTGATAGTAACAAAGATCACTTGTTTCAGATAGGCTAACAATGAAATACTTGAACTCGGGGACAGGGGTTTTGCACGATAAATGGAGGTTTCACTCACGTAACACTATCCAGCTGAAGAGCAAAGGAAAGCTTGGGAACATTTGCTGTTAGTAGTAGGTTTGGGTGAAGGGGGTCCAGACTGAACACCAGTCTTCGTTCCAATCGGAGGTTCAGGGAGAAAGGGTCCAGTATTTGACCATCAGTCAGTCCGCTAATTCCCTCCGATAGACTGTCAAACCGGCCAGCGTGAACCGTCAAATCACTCAGTTGGAGGGTGAAATTCTCATACAGGTCGTCTGAGGCTGAACCTGAAATAAATTATATCGGTTGGTCGAAGAATTCAGATAGTCTGATAATATCGGTAGGTCGAAGACTGTAAAATGTGATAATTTTACTGTCAGGCGTCATCTGGCAACATGCTATAGTTAGGTGTAAATGTGACCCTCTTTATCACCCCACCGCCCCCCTCCTCTTTTGTTCATTTCATGCTCCCCTACACTTACGATTACTGCTTAGTAGAGGTAGGGTAGGCACATGCGGCATTGAGAGAAGATCAGAGAGGGAGCTATTCGGGGTAGATGGAGGTGTACTGAAGTTTGAGTCTGATCCATTCGTATCAGATCTTTGCTGGGTCCGCAGCAATCCTGGCATGTTATCCACTATCACCTGGGAGGGAGGTGGAGGGAGAGGGAGGAAAAGGGAGGGAGTGAGAGGGATGGGGGTTACAGCTCAGTTCTAATCCAGGTGCTGTTCAGTTTCTACTGTGTAATTTACATTGTCTGCTGAGTGCTGCTCAATTACCAAATTCATGGTAATTAGCTTCGTACAACCATGTGTTTTCATTGAAACTCTTTCGTCCCAAGTTTAATAAAATCAGTTGTTTCGGAGCAGTGTATGCCTTGTGGTTGATGTCTGGACTCTCTCCGAACTCGTTTTAGTAGGCCAAGCAGCATGGGAAAAGTTGGGTACTGGACTAAGGCCAACACGTACCGTGAATTATAAAAAGTTTCATAGTCCCATAGTGCAGCTGTTGTGCTCGCAGGCATATAATAATAGAGCTACCTGTGCTTTATGCAGCCTTCTTTAGCATTAATTTTTATTGAATATATTATAGCTTGTGACATGTGCTTTTGGCTACATTGTGTAACAAGACAGTTTGTTACATGGCCTATCAGCACAGTGCTGTGTGAAATTAGGTTCATGTCACACACACATGACACACAGTATATTGAATGTAATGAGTTTGTTGTGGCGATTGTTGTGACATTTTGTGACAGCTCTCTCTCTCTCCCGATCCAGGCCATGGATAATGTCATATTTTCAGTTTCCTCCTTTTTCTCGCTGTATTCAATTTATTTCATAGTAGCGGAGATTGAGTAGAGAATGAATATCGAACATAATACGATAAGGGTTGAGGGAGAGAGACGGAAAGTTTTCGAATGATTCGACCCTGTTCAAAAAATGGCGAAATATGATCTCACTGCTAGATATGATCATGGTAGTTTGATGTTGACAGACCTCTTAAATTCGCATTGTACAGAGCATAGAGCTTCTACAGCGCCAAGCTCTCTCTCGCTGCTCATTTAGTTTTTGCTCACTATGTAACATGCTTTCCATATATATTTTTGTCAGATTGCGCGACTCTGTATTTAAGAAACACGCTCGCCGGCTACGCCGGCTCGCGGAGCGAGGGTTACGAGAGTAACAAATATATTTGCCTTGTTCGACCCTCTCTCTCTCTCTCTCTCTCTCTCTCTCTCTCTCCCTCTCTTGGAGGCAGGCCATAATGTGGACGTGTTGTATGTTGACATGGCTAAGGCCTTTGATAAGGTTTGTCATTCAAGACTCCTGACAAAGCTCGCCTCAGTCGGAGTGGGAGGAAAGTTACTGACCTGGCTGAAATCCTTTCTAGTGGGCCGCACCCAGTCCGTTGTGGTGGAAGGTAAACTATCAAGACCAGAAACTGTACGGTCTGGAGTTCCACAGGGCACAGTACTGGGCCCGATATTGTTTCTACTCTATGTAAATGATATGCCAGATGTACTACAGCACTCCAGCATGAAACTGTTTGCGGACGATGCTAAACTCCACAAAACCATTCGAGATGAATCAGACAGGTCTCTCCTGCTCAATGATATAGAAAGAGTGAGTGAGTGGGCTATCAACAACTCGATGGAACTCAACGCTGATAAAGACCAGCTTCTCCAGCACGGAATGAATGATCTGCTTAAAAAACCCTACACACTACCAACTGGCACCACGGTCTGTGGAGACGCCACTGTTAGGGATCTTGGAATCACTGTGGATACTCATCTCAGCTGGAAAGAGCACACTGCCCAGATAACTAAGACTGCTAATCAAGCATCTGGAAGAGTGTTAAGGGCATTTGAATCTCGAGACGAGGAAACCATGCTCACCTTACTCAAAACTTACATCCGACCTCATCTGGAATACTTATCGCCTATTTGGTCACCCCACCAAGTGGGGGAAATCCAACGAGTAGAGGCTATCCAGAGAGCATTTACTGCAAAGATCGAAAACTGCCAGCACCTCAATTACTGGCAGCGACTCGACTACCTGAACCTCTACTCACTACAAAGGAGACGGGAGAGATACCGTATACTGTATATGTGGAAAATTCTCACAAACAACTGTAACACTGCTTTTATTTCACACAATTCCTTTCCTAACTCCGTGGATATGTCACACTACTTACAGTGTAACAGGTGCAACCAAATATGCCACACCCAAGGCTAGGAGTTCACATTTTAATGTGCTAAAATGAAGCACGTGAAGGAATACCTTACTCTCGTTAATTAAGCTTGTATATTTCAAGAAACTTTTTATCTAGGAAACTACAGGTGTAGGAACTCCAAAAACAAAACGAATTTCTTCTTTATCAAAAAACTAAACAAGTTAGGGGTGTTTTATTTTGTTGTGGTGTCTCTGAATTGCGTGATTTACGTTTGAAAAGTTTCTTATAAAAAAGTTTCTTCCTAAAGCGTTTCTTAAAAAACGAGAGTAAGGTAATTTTCCAAATCCTTTTTATTTAGATCTCACGTTTGATGATTTGCGGGTTTTTTATTTTGTGGTTTCGAAACTCTGACCTCTGACCACATATAAATTTAACACTAGCTGTATAGTAGCTGCAATTAATTATCCTATCCATGAATTGTGTCCTAGAAGCATTCTCTTGATGTACTCTATTTCAATCAGTTCTGAATTGTGCTTTCACAATACATATATGCAGTGACGAACGTATCATGAATTATATTGATTAATGAGGATGTAGAAAACTCACAGATGCGATTATGACTGGTTGATCTGGATTTAGTTCTGTGTTAGCAGCCTGTCTATCTGCCTTCTCCCCTGTCTTGATCTTTCGTAACACCCGCAACAAGGACCTGTTTCAGGGGATATATAGTAGGGGGGAGGATATAATGGAGGATATGGAGAGGTACTAGGGAGAGAGAGAGAGATAGGGAGACCGAGTGTGTGTGTGACTAAGAGTGAGAGAGCGAGCTATAAATTGAAAGACTAAATTTGAGATTATAGAAGATTTTTAAAAGAGAGGGAAGAAAAAGGAGTTGTGTGTGACTGCGATCAGATGGCACGTGTAGGCTGTAAGAGCACGAGCTGGGTGTCCCATTTTCCCTAAATAATCGCTATTACTATAGACACTCTCCACATAGTAGCAGCTCTATAGTACTAGCACACCTAAAGGTATGGGTGTGACTAGATGTGTTGAATTCCACTTCGAAATATTTCATATTCGATTTAGTCGAGTCTGTTTTCCCCCTATTTTAGTTTGATAGTAACAAAGTTCGCTCGTTTCAGTTAGGTTACAATGAAACCTCGATTTACGAGACTTCTCGGGGACAAGGGTTTTGCACGGTAGTTAATGGAGGTTTGACTCACGTAACACTATCCAGCTGAAGAGCAAAGGAAAGCTTGGGAACATTTGCTGTTAGTAGTAGGTTTGGGTGAAGGGGGTCCAGACTGAACACCAGTCTCCGTTCTAATCGCAGGTTCAGTGAGAACGGATCCAGAATTTGACCATCAGTCAGCCCGCTAATTCCCTCCGATAGACTGTCAAACCGGCCAGCGTGGACAGTCAAATCACTCAGTTGAAGGGTAAAGTTCTCATACAGGTCGTCTGAGGCTGAACCTGAAATAAATTATATCGGTTGGTCGAAGAATTCAGATAGTCTGATAGTATCGGTAGGTCGAAGACTGTAAAATGTGGTAATTTTACTGTCAGCTGGCTACACGTTATAGTTAGGTGTAAATGTGACCCTCCTTATCCTACCCTCCCCCCCTCTTTTGTTCATTTATAATAAGTCACGCCGGGTCACGCTCCCTTAAACTTACGATTACTGCTTAGTAGAGGTAAGGTGGGGACATGCGGCATTGAGAGAAGATCAGAGAGGGAGCTGTTCGGGGTAGATGGAGGTGTACTGAAGTTTGAATCTGAGCCGTTCGTATCGGATCTTTGTTGGGTCCGCAGCAATCCTGGCATGTTGTCCACAATCACCTGGGAGGAAAGGGTGAGTGAGAGGGATTGAGGGAGGGGTTGAGGGAGAGGGGGAGGGAGGGAGAGGGAAGGGAGGAGAGGGTAACAGGTCAGTTTCCCCTTCTGCGTAATTTACATTGTCTACATTGTTTACTCTTTCGTCCCAACGCAAGTTAAATCAATTCAGTTGTTTCTGAGCAGATGTCAGAACTCTCTAAGAACTTGTTTTAGTAGGCCCGGCTGCATGGGAATAGTTGGGTACTGGATTTAGGCCAGCACACACCGACGTGAGTTATAAAAAGTTTCATAGTCCCCTAGTGCAGCTGTTGTGCACGCAGGCATACAATAATAGTGCTACCTGTGCTTTATGCAGCCTTCTTTAGCATTAATTTTAATTGAATATATTATAGCTTGTGACATGTGCATTTGGCTACATTGTGTAACAAGACGGTTTGTTACATGGCCTATTAGCACAGTGCTGTGTGAAATTAGGTTCATGTCACACACATGACACACAGTATATATTAGTTTGTTGTGGCGATTGTTATAACATTGTGAGAGCTCTCTCTCTCAATCCAGGACAAGGATAATCTCATTCAGGCATATTTTCAGAAATCAGTTTCCTCTTTCTCGACCTGTATTCAATTTATTTCGTAGTAGCGGAGATTGAGTAGAGAATGAATATTGAACATAATTTGATGGGGTTGACAAATGCGAGAGGGGAAGAGATAGAGAGAAAAAGAGCGAGAAAGAAAGAGCGACGGAAAGTTTTCGAATGATTCGACCCTTTTCAAAAATGGCGAAATATGATCTCACCACGCTAGATATGATCATGGTAGGTTGATGTTGACAGACCTCTTAAATTCGCATTGTGTAGAGCATAGAACTTCTACAGCGTCGAGCTCTCTCTCTGCTTATTTAGTTTTTTGCCACTCTCTATGTAACATGCTCTCCATATATTGCCTTGCTCGACCCACTCTCTCTCTGCGTTAGAACATAGAAGCTTTCCATATTATTATGCGTGTTGTTACTCACAGACGTCTTAATTTCATCTGACAGCTGACCTCAGCTGTTCAGAAAGTTATTCTGCCTGGTCATGCTCTGACAGAAGTTATGCCAGGCCAATCTGTGGACTCAGTAGCTTGAATACATATGGCAATACTCCCCAGCTACTGCAGAAGCTTTCCCACTTTTTCTACATTTGAGTTCCTTATTCTTATTGAGTTACTTATCCCGTATTCTCCTCTTTCTAAAGTTTCAGTATAATAGTACTTGCATTAGTAACGTACGTTACATCTTGTATTAATATGCCCTACAGTCAAACCTCGATTTACTCCTCGGGTTTTTGTGCACTGTCATTCGAGGTGAAATCGAGATCCGGTATATCGAAGTTTTACTGTACGATCACAAAAAAATAACTGCCGACTAACTCTATCTAACTCAATCTTGCTGTAGCTGATATGTTTGAGGTTAACACGACCTCAATTACCACCAGTCCGACACTTGATGATACCCTGGGGTTTGGTGGAAGGGTGACCCTGATCATATTGAACGTTATCATTATAAGTGTGGCTATCTCTGGTAATGCCCTCGTCCTGTATGGGTGAGTGGAATGCCCCTTTTAACGAAGCCGTGTTGATCCATTGATGAATCACATAATTTCCCTTCAAATTTATTTGCATTTCTCAATATGATAGGTCAGCTAGTACCCTCTCCTCCCAATAAAATAGGTCCGTGTGTCATAATGCTCTCAAGATGGACCGGGTTAGTGTGATACTGGTGAGGAATATTGCAGTTGCAGACATTCTAATAACCATCCTATTTTATCTACCTGCACTGGTATGTATCTTCTTCAGTTGGGTGATCGGTTAACTTATTATTAGCCTCATGTTTGATTGTCTTCTTGTGTGGCTCATATAATAGCATTTTATTTCATAAGCGTGCCCTGTGAGGGTTCGGTAAATCAAGTAGATCTTCGGGAACACAACCACCAATTTTGAATTCACCTTTGTGTTTATAATTTCTTTCCAATATTTGTAACAAATATCACCTCACTTCAGATAAACCTAATTTACAACACATGGGTACTGGGAAGTGCACTTTGTTTTGTCAATGGTTGGTTTAGCTTGGTGCCCACAATAGTGGAAATTCTCTCCCTGGCTATCCTATCCGGCTACCGACTTGCCATAATTAAAGGTAAGGAAAGGTATTACTCAACGAACAGTTTAGAAATTTTGAGCTCTAGCTTTCACTAGCTGTTTTTCTCTCGCTGAGCAATAGTTCAATTCTATAGAAATAAACTAAGCTCCAAATCCTAATGCTCCTACTGCAGGTAAGGCGAAAAACAGTCTCCGGATGGATCCAGCTAAATGGTATCTAGTTCTGCTTGTCCTTTGGACGTTTATATTCA
Source organism: Pleurobrachia bachei (assembly GCA_000695325.1). Lineage (NCBI taxonomy): Eukaryota > Metazoa > Ctenophora > Tentaculata > Cydippida > Pleurobrachiidae > Pleurobrachia > Pleurobrachia bachei. The sequence goes on from AVPN01000607.1 coordinate 13,923, forward strand.
TCCTTCCCTTTCTATCACCCCTGATTCAAGTTGTTCCCTACTACGATCCATGGACACAGTCTTGCAATTCCTCTGATGTTAGTGACGAGCATGGGCTAAGCCTCAAGGTAACTCAATATGCAGAGTTTATTTATCGAATGTATCTAAAATACCAGCAGGATTCTCAAACATTGTTACTTGCTGAACCTTCTATTGCATCATTTCCATTACAACTGGACCTTCCAAAAAATCCCCATTATAACTGAAGTATGATCAATAACACGGAGTATTTCCAGGTTGTCCTAATGGCTCTCTTCAGCTTCCTATTCACCTTCCTCCCCATGGTGATAGTAACCCTGGTTAATTTCTCCATCATCCATTCTATTATACAATCCCGGAAAGCCGTCGAATCATCCTCCTCTTCTTCCTGCTCCCCCGCCCGGACACTAAAAACTATCCCACTCATATCCCTTACTTTTATAGCATCCTACCTTCCATATCTCATAGCTCTAATAGCAAACCTCATTTCCCCCATGCCGGACTGGTGGAGGACAGTTTCGTTTTATTTTGCTGCGATTAACACGATGGCAAACCCGTTAATTTACTTTTGTGTGAACATCAAGTTTCGCCGGTTTATTCTGGCATTTGCCCGGAGGATCCTGCTAGGAGCTAGTTTGAAGTTGTCTGATTCGAGTGAGCCAGTACCAACGCAGAATAATATTGGCGTGGCTAAGTAGCAGGAACCGCGGTTCCGACCGAAACAAGTAAATAACCAATCAGAACTGGTCACGTGACTGGTTATCAGCCAATCAGGGTCCAGAATTTCTTGATTTGGTCGGTTCCTAATTCAACAGCTGCTTGATTTCATACCTGGCCAAAATCGATGATCACAATGGATGAGTTTTTATCCGTGAAACTCTCAGGGAGGATCAGAAGCGGTGCCTGGATCCTCAGTAAAATGTCCCATCTGAAGAATTAAATGTTTTATTATATGTTGAATATTTCGCTACAATCCTGCTCAAACCATCATGAACTCTTGAGTTTTATAGTGCCTACATTATACGGTTTGGTTTACGGAGAAGTATCTGACCATGGAAGTACAATGTACTACGCAGTTCAACTGATTGTGCGATGAGTTCGACATTCCTCTGCTAATATTTGAATTTAATAATTTAATTCACTGTTTTCTTTTACCGTTTGAAATCCCGTAGTTTTCCCGTGAATATTTTATCGATTGTACTGCGGAGTTGGTGTTTCGTCTTGCTCATTTGCTATGTTCCAACCTTTCTTTAAATTTGGGCGTGCGAAACACAGTCTAGCTAGGGAACTTCTTGTGTGGCTCACATAAGTGTGCTCTGTGTGAGGGTTCGGTAGATCAAATATAGTATCTTTGGGAACACAACCACCGATTATGATTTTACCAAATGGATTATCTACTATATATATACAATATTTGTACCACAAAAATTTATATGGACAAGCTTTTTAAAAAGTAACAAATACCACCTCCCTTCAGATAAACCTAATTTACAACACGTGGGTACTGGGAAGTGCACTGTGTTTTGTCAATGGTTGGTTTAGTTTGGTGCCCACGATAGTGGAAATTCTCTCCCTGGCTATCCTATCCGGCTACCGACTCGCCATAATTAAAGGTAAGGAAAGGTACTACTACTACGAACGAAAAAATTTTGAGCTCTAGCTTTCACTAGCAACTGGTCCATAAAATGTATTTTTCTCTCGTTGAGCTATAGTTCATTTCTTTAGAAATAAACCAAGCTCCAAATCCATGCTTCTAATGTTCCACAGGTAAGGCAAAGAACAGCCTCAGAATGGATCCAGCTAAATGGTACCTAGTTCTGCTTATCCTCTGGACGTTTATATTCATCCTTCCCTTTCTATCACCCTTGATCCAAGTTGTCCCCTACTACGACCCCTGGACACAATCTTGCAATTCCTCTGATGTTAGTGACGAGCACGGTCTAAGCCTCAAGGTAACAACATATGCAGATCGATACAATAAACCCACCAGCAGGATTCTCAAGCATTGTTACTTGGTAGTTGCTGAACCTTCTATTACATTATTCCCATTACAACTAAAACATCAAACAAAATCCCCACCTTACACAGCTGATTCACTAACTCGGAATACTTTCAGGTAGTTATAATGGCTCTCTTCAGCTTCCTCTTCACCTTCCTCCCCATGGTGATAGTAACCCTGGTTAACTTCTCCATCATCCATTCTATTATACAATCCCGGAAAGCCGTCGAATCTTCCTCCTCATCTTCCTGCTCCCCCGCTCGGACACTAAAAACTATCCCACTCATATCCCTTACTTTTATAGCATCCTACCTTCCCTATCTGATAGCTCTAATAGCAAATCTCATTTCCCCCATGCCGGACTGGTGGCGGACAGTTTCATTTTACTTCGCTGCAATAAACACTATGGCAAACCCGTTAATTTACTTTTGTGTGAATATCAAGTTTCGCCGGTTTATCCTGGCATTCGCCCGGAGGATCCTGCTAGGAGCCAGTTTGAAGTTGTCTGATTCAAGTGAGCCAGTACAAACGCAGAATAATATTGGCGTGGCCAAGTAGAGTGTGGTCATTGAAAACAGTGCAGAGTCGGACTGACACAAGTAAATAACCAATCAGAACTCGTTATTTAGGTCACGTGACTGGTTATCAGCCAATCAGGGGTCAGAATTTCCTGATTCAATATGTATCAGCTGTTTGATTTTATACCTGCCCGAAGTCGATGATCACAATGGATGAGTTTTTATCTGTGAAACTCTCAGGGAGGATCAGAAGGGGTGCCTGGATCCTCAGCAAAATATCCCATCTGAAGAATTAACTGTTTTATATGTTGAAATGTTGAATATTTGAATACAATCCTACTCATCCCATCATGAACTCTTGAGTTTTATGGTGTCTACATTATACAGAATGGCTTACGGAGCAGCAGAGATGTTGAACTTAGCTCGCAGAATTAGTTGAACTGTTCTACTACACAGTTCAACTAATTCTGCGAGCTAAGTTCAACATCTCTGCTAATACAGTCGGACCCCGATTTAGTGCCCCCGATTTAGTGACACCCCGATTTAGTGACAGGATAAATTTCCCCCGATATAGGAAATTAACGGTATTTGACCCCGATTTAGTGCCAACCCCGATTTAGTGCCCAAATTCCTTTCCCCCGAGGATGTCACTAAATCGGGGTCCGACTGTATGTATATTTGAACTACATTTAATATTAATTGCTATCGTTCAATTTACTGTTTTCTTTTACCGTTTGAAATCCCGTAGTTTTCCCGTGAATATTTTATCGATTGTACTGCGGAGTTGGTGTTTCGTCTTGCTCCGCAGCTCACCCAACCGGGCCAGGGCTGCCTCAACGACGAAATCAATAGTCGGGTCCAGAGCGAAGAAATTAGTTACTCTGCGGAGAAATATTGGTTTTGTTTAGTGACAATGTTATACTGTATGACTGACGACTGTCTTGGAGAGGGCAGTCTTTTGTGAGAGATCAGACAAGGTAAATTGCAAAACCAGGAGGATGTAGGGTAGTATGATAGATTAGGTCTTGTGCGCCAAATGGCGCCATTTGGCGCGCATGACCTATTCTATCATACTACCGGATGTAGGGAGATGAAATTGTCACTACGGGTATCTTCTAGTATCAAGAATATATGCAAGTTCATTGCCAAATTACCTATCAATTATATCCTCGTTATAAACGATGTCGAGGGGCTGAGTTGTCACTCTGACCAGGAGATCAAGTGCAGGAGATACAGGGTTAAGTTCGTAGTATATATCTAGCACTGGTTGGGGAGTGCTCACGGGGCGGAGCTGGGACCTGCATATCACGTGGGGCAGTAAGTCGCTCCGTTGCGTGTGGTTATCCAGAGTTATATCCTAAGAGAGAGTGAAGGGTTATCCGGTGTTATGGCCTAAACAGGCGAGAATAAGACTAAACTTGCACCAACTAATATGTATCCAGAAACTAGTATTTAAATCACGTGCCTGTAGGGATGCAGATAACACCGTAGTCCCTGTTTTCATCCTATATTCAGCCCCAACTCTGAGGTCTACAAAGGAAAACTCCACCAAACTCCTATCTTCAGACCCGGTTTGGTCTACAAGGAGCACTGAACCGTGGAGTAACTTGGCAGATAACTTTCCAAAGACTGCATCCTTATCAAAGAAGATGGAGTAATCGACAACGGGTGCTGTTGCTGCCTCTGCTTCCTCCGCCGGAACATCTGGTGGAGAGGGGGTAAAAGGTTATTATAATGAACACAACACGGAAACCGGAATTACACTTGTAATCGTTTTACGAATTCATAGCTGCGGCTATTTTATACCTTTTGATCCAGTCCAGCTCCATACCCAGCTGCCCCAGCTGCCCGCTGCAGCAGCCCCGCGGGGAGTGATGGAGCTCAGTGCTCTGCTGAGAGCTAGAGATCTCATAATGTAGACCTCATCATATGATAATCCCTCCTCCAGCGGGATGAGATCCTTTCTTACCAACTCCTGAAGAGAGAAATTCGAGAGTTACAACGCTACTTTCCCTCTCTATCATGAATATATTACAGCATGTTTATCAAGATGAGATTCATTTTTATCAAGTTGGACAACTCAACAATTAGATATTATCTCGCCATACTTATTACTAAAGAGACTGGACCATTACCTTAATTTCTGGTTTAACCAACATCGTCTCGTATAGTGAGACATACTGGACTAACAGACGGGCACGGGATGTCAGGAATGCCGTTCGGAGTCGGGATAGTCGCTGAGCAATGGGATGCTTTAACGGCAGAAATGGCGAATACCCACCATGCTTGTGCGCTCCCTTTTACCGGAATACACGGGTGCCATTGTCGGTTTCTGAAGTAGTGAAGGAGAGATAAAACACGAAACATTTGAGTTGCGATTTAAACTCACAATTTCACCCGTCTCTGGCAATCAATAATGTTTAGTATCCTAGCCCCCATGTGATACTGTTTGCTGGTCAGTTTTAATCGGATGTCTTGTAGTGTTAGGCTTGAGGTAAACCGAGCCTGGTCATAACTTATCAGTGGCTCGGTACTCTTGTTCTGTGTCAACTCGATCTTTGCCGAGATAGGTTCCAGCACGTAGCACAACTGAAAGAGAAATTTGTGTTTTATGAAAATCATATTTTATAAAGGAGTAGATGTTTTTATGAAGGAGCAAACCTCATCTTCCATACAGTTGTTGCCGAAGTTCCAAAATACTGCTAAGTCCTCCAGGTGGACTTCCTTTAGAACACAACCGTCAGCTGATGTTGCAGACAGGGATGGTTGAGTAGAGAGGTGTTTTATGGTAATACCGACACAAAAGGGAATTGAGGGAACTGAAACCCTGTCTTCGTACCGGATGTGCACATCATTCACTACAAACTGAAGGGAGTTAGTTTTGGTAAGAAGTTCCAGTTCTAGTTTGTAAAATATGTTCCCTTCTAGATAATCACTTTAGAAATGTTGCCTTGTCAATATCTTATTTACCTTCAAGTTCTCTATCACAGAGGTGAAATAGGAAGACGCGAATGATGAAAGCCATCCCTTAGATTGGGCATACAGTCTCTGTGAGATCTGCTGCTCAAGGCTCTCTAGTTTCCGTTGTAGTGCAGCCTTAACTTGCTCTTCTTCTCGTTCGGGATCGTACTGTTAGGCAGAATGTGTGATTTCTAGGTTCAAATTAATGAGTGTTTTGAAGATTGTGAAACACAACTTGATCAGTAACTCCACGTGATTTGATACATTCTACACAAACACATGAAATCAATGAACGAGTTTTGTTTACCCTTGAAAAACTTTTACAGTTCTGAAAGTAATAAATAATATAAAGTTCAGATTTAAAAGGTTTATCCAAATTCTACTGAATCACCATGATAGTTCTAACTCCACAGAGATAGAAGGAAGTAAAAGTATATCTCATTTAGTACAGTTTGTACACTGGAAGTAGTAATTGTACACTCGCTATATATTGTACTTCTCTTGCAAGATCATAATTTATGCATTATGTCAGATGCCTCCCCCGGCTAATCTAGTGAAAGTACAGGGAAATTAAACTACAGGGTTCTGAACTGAGTTTTTCCATCACTTCACATTTTAATATGGGAAGGGCTAAGTAAGGTGGGACACATACTGTAGAAAGGATCCTAATGAGTATGATCTATGTACTTAGACCCTGTACAATTATTGATTCCCTACCTCACTGCCTTGATAAGGTGTTGCATGGATGTAGAGCTGTGAGAGACACAGTACAATGCTGTTACTACTAATCCCTGCTGTTACTGGCACTTGCAGCTCCAGCTTACCCACAGTACCTGGGAGAGAGAAGTGATGATGGCTAATAAGAGTGGGGTAACCACAGTACCTGAGAAGTGATGAGGGGTTAGGGGAAGTGGGGTAAGAGTGGGGTAAGAGTGGGATAATAATGAGTTTAGAGTGGGGTAAGAGTGGGGTAAAGAGTGGGGTAAGGGTGGGGTAAGAGTGGGGTAAGAGTCAGAATTGTAGTAAGAGAAGTTTTGAGTTTTTTATAACCTACCATCTGTAACCTTGAAGGGGAGATTAAGAGTTTCTAGTGCATCCTCTCTAAGTTTGAGGTTTTCAAGTTCAACCGATCCCTGTGTCAGGCCAATGTGTACCTAAAAGGGTGGGTTTAGACGGCATATATCGTTTTGAATCATGGTTACCATGATAACCATCACTGCATGTAGTGTGATAGTAACCATCATGTGTTTACCTGGTGTAAGTTAACGTTGCTAAGGTAACGGGCAAGGTATTTGTTAAGGAGCCATTCTGTGAAACTGTGGACCTGTCTCCACATACCAAACTTTACCAATCGTCACGCATTGTCAAAAGTAACATTTCTGGGATACATTGTGATATTTGATACATGTACTTGTATTAGGTCATGGAACACAGGAACACAAGAAAAAGTAAAAGTAAATTCAACTCAAATAACTCAAAAATGTACGCTCTAAAAATGAATCTAAATCACCTACACCCTCTGGATTAGACTCTAACGCGGCGATAGTTCGAGTTTTCCCTAATCTGTACTCTGAGTAGTCTCTGACCACACCATTCAGCCGGTCCTTTTTAATTGTCTCCTTGACAAGTTTCCTAAGAATGAGTTCACACTGGTGTTTCAGATTCTCCCTACACTTGAGCCTGTCTGCTTCCCGTTCCCTCTCCTTCTCTCCCGGGTTTACCTCGGCAGGTTGAGTGAGGAGGTAGTCTAGGAACTCACGGGCACTTTTCAAGCGAGCACTGGTAGTCGTGTCACTGAAGGAGTTGATGGATTCTAATTTTAAAACATGTTTCTCCCATTGCTCTGAGGGAGGCTCCATGGCAACTGAAATGCGATGAATTGTTTCCATGGTAACCAAAGGGTTGTCACGTGATGAATTAGCCTTACATGCAGCCTCCACTGACCCTGGAAAGTAAATCTGACCAAACACACATCGATACCGCTGAGCTAAATGAAACACTTCTTTTCGCATTCCTCTGAGATGAAAAGTGTCATCCAAAAGTAAAACAAGATCTCCTTTTGTGCTGCTAATTACCCCAGCAACATGTTCTAGGACCCTTTTCCTGGCAACATTCCAGCCGTTGGGGTCTTTATCCATATCAACCCTACCAATTATGTCATCGTAGCAAATTACAGAAATTGAAAGTTTAGAAGACTCATCCTGTTGTAATTTGTTTGCGAGAGTGCTCTTGCCAACCGCTGGAATTCCAACGAAGCAGATCAAAACTTTCGTCATGACATTATCAGTAGAGCTAAAATTGGAAACTATAAGTTACAAGAAACAATACCCTCAATAAGTTAAATTATGAGAAATAGTATCATTACAAGTTATTATTTCAACGCCACAAGTGCCTGGTTACGAGGAGAAATCAGGGGATCAAAGACAGTCTTCAACTCGGCTTTGTGTCCTCGTTCTAGGAGGTACAACAACCTATCCGATAAAATAAGATGCTCCCCTACTACCCCTAGACACAACTTGAATGTGTAAAAGAAATAATAAACCCATGTTTCCCAATTGTTTTCACTCGCAACACTCTCAGCTTGCTGCTCTTCCTCGTTAGTCAAAGTCGAGTAACCAAGTAAAGTTAAACTCCGATTTATAAACTCAACAACTGTCTCATTTTCACGAGCCTTTTTAAAACAAAACCTCTTTCCTGTGTCCCCTGTCCTAACCCTCAAGCTGATTTCTCCCACTGACCGCCAGTGTTGGTTCATCACCATTTTGGTGTTGCTTAGCTGGTCCAATATTCGCTGTAGGTAAACCTCAATGTTATGACAGGCCTGCTCTCGTATGGGCAGGGAGAGCGAGTTATTCTTGGATTTAAGATGATCACTAATAGGGTAGCCCTGATGTGTACAGTGCAGATAACAACAGCTAACCATCACCAAGCCCCTACACGATGGGCTATCTGAAAAGAGTTTGATCATGTAGGGACCAAGATCGCCACACGGGTGCAGGCCTAGGAGAAGAATTGGAGACGTCGAGAAGGTTGTTGAATGTGTAGCATCAACTTCAATTAGGATATCCATAAATGATTTGACGAGTCCAGGGCCTAGTTGAAGTAGCCGATTTGTTGATAAGATATTCAGTTTCTTTGGATTCCCTCCGTTGAACATTTTGTCAATTTTATCTGCTTTTTCAAGCAGTTGTCCCTGGGCTTCGAGCCTCAAAACGGAAATGCTGGGTGTTTGGTTTGATAGAAACCTAGAAATGTGGCCAAATCCTGAACCCACATCAACCACATGTGATATGCTCCCGGAATGTAAAGATTCGGTTATGATCGGCAACAGGCCAGCAATTTCTGAAACTTTCTTCGGCTTCAGATATCTTATCTGACTTTTGGTGTCTAATTTTAGTTGAGACGGTCCTCCGGTCAACTTTCTTTCAGCGATTTGCCTACGAATGTACGTAACAAAAGACAGAATTCCAAGGGGTAAAACAATTCGGGTTGGGAGTCCTAAAACAGCTCGAATGAATGCTAATACAGCTTCACGGCCACCTTGAGCAAAACAAGATGTCCAAATATCAGGTAAGAGTTGAAAACCCTTGTCTGCATAGAACTCTAGCATGAAAAAGTCAGCGATCGGTTGGAAATATTGAAGTAGACGCACATCCGTGGACATTTTGGGGTGAACAGATGAAAAGACATCTCCTAGTCCTATCATCTCGTACCTTATTCTGTGGGAGTATGATTTAGTGACTACTGACTAGTAAGGTATTAATTGTTACCTTAACACTAATCAGCTGATCAGAACATTGCACTCGCCCATTTAGCGACATTTTAACAATCTGAGCGTTTTACGAGCATCATAGCGATCCGTAAAAGTTTCAAAGGCCTCCGAGAGAGTAAGGTTGATATCAATTATCAGTGTGTTTTCACTCACTGTCCTCGCATGCCGTGTGTCAGTGACATCTGGGAGTCTCCTGGAGGCATTTTAATTTTTTTATGGATCCCTAATTGATTGTTCCCATGTATTAGGTAACCGTTAAGAACCGGAGTACACACAGAGAGTGCGGAACAAGACTGAAGGCAGTGCTTTTTGATGTTGAAGTGCGAAATCGCCAACTTTAAAATCGCCAACTTTAAAAAGGGCGCGATTATAATCTGGGTGCCTCGAGGCCGGTTTACAGGTGCGCGCTAGCAAAAAGAGTACACTTTTATTTCCTAGACCAACTTTTTTCAAACGGCTATAGCCACGTAACCACATTCTGATTTGAGTAAACTAAACGGCATCTGATAGAAAATCGATAGCACTAACCGATTTGAGTAAACTAATCGGCATCTGATAGAGAATCGATAGCACTAACCGATACCCCAAACCCGAACCCTAACCAGACCCTAACAACAGCCCTAACCCGTCTCGAAATGCCAAAATCGATGAATTGTTAGCAATGAAAGGCACCCAGATTTTAACGTTTTCCCTTGGCAAACGCTGCTAGCCCACGCGCGATGGGATAAGGCAGCGCTTTTCAACGTTTTCCCTTTAAAAACGATTTTTTGATCCGGTAAAAATATATTTAAAAAGACTCCAAAAAGCACTGCCAAAATGCGGAAAATACGGAACGCGCTAAATAAATTTAAAAAAACTCTACCACACTGTGCGCGCACTGTTTTCTTAATTTTCAAATTTTCAAAACCTCTTGTCTTTTTTGTAACTCTTTTGGTTGTCAGCACTCACAGTTTCTCTGATTCTTAGGAGTTTGGGCTAGGGCTTATTAAGGTTAGCGCATGGGTGCGGGTTGGGGAGATAAACTACAGATAAACTTTGATTTAGCTTAAACGGTTCATTGGTTTTTCCGTTTTAGTGCAGGCCGCTGGGTACTTTTTGGCAGTGTGCACCTATAATCATACCGTAAAACACCCAGTAGTTATGTCTACCAAGCATTATCTCGCGCTAAAAGGGCCCTGTTACAAAATACGCTTACTCATTATTTGATCTTATTTACTCCCCGTCCGCGACGATTGTTTTCCAAGTTCCAGTTCCCATCCGATAATTCCCTAACAAAACCTTGGCAGTTTACACAGTTGTTCACCCAGAGATGTTACTAGGCTAGTATCTCCTACTGTGTACTTTTTAACGACTACAGGGTCTGCCAAAGTGTGCACTGAATACTTTCTTTGTTCGCCGGAAAATTCAATTAAAATCACCAGGGCCGGGTTTTAGGAGAGTAGAGAAGAAACTTCTCCAGTACATTTTGAAGGAGACATCCACAGCCGTCCCTTGCGTTTTGTCATATTTCCCACGGTCAGAAATCCGCCCCTGATAAGACACTCCAAATTTAGAACTTCTAGAAGTTACTCGACATGATAATCATAATCTTCAAATTTGATATCTATATCCTAACTGTCACCCCGTTTTAGCTTATGTTATGTAGTGACTTGTGTTTACAGCCCAGTTATGGAAACTACTGAACGATCTTTAACGAATGGTAAATTAACTTATTCTTTCAGAATACAGTAATCACTACATAAAGGTTGAAGTATATTGATTAATCTGTAACTAAGAATGATGTATCTATAGTAGTTTTGGCCACCCCTAGCCCCCTCCCAACTACAGGCCCGTAGTTTCTCTGGATCACCCTAACATCCCCACACAGGCCCGTCGTAGTTTCTCTAGGCCCGTAGTTTCTCTGGATCACCCTAACATCCCCTCCCAAACAGGCCCGTAGTTTCTCTGGATCACCCTAACATCCCCTCCCAAACAGGCCCGTAGTTTCTCTGGATCACCCTAACATCCCCTCCCAAACAGGCCCGTAGTTTCTCTGGATCACCCTAACATCCCCTCCCAAACAGGCCCGTAGTTTCTCTGGATCACCCTAACATCCCCTCCCAAACAGGCCCGTAGTTTCTCTGGATCACCCTAACATCCCCTCCCAAACAGGCCCGTAGTTTCTCTGGATCACCCTAACATCCCCTCCCAAACAGGCCCGTAGTTTCTCTGGATCACCCTAACATCCCCTCCCAAACAGGCCCGTAGTTTCTCTGGATCACCCTAACATCCCCTCCCAAACAGGCCCGTAGTTTCTCTGGATCACCCTAACATCCCCTCCCAAACAGGCCCGTAGTTTCTCTGGATCACCCTAACATCCCCTCCCAAACAGGCCCGTAGTTTCTCTGGATCACCCTAACATCCCCTCCCAAACAGGCCCGTAGTTTCTCTGGATCACCCTAACATCCCCTCCCAAACAGGCCCGTAGTTTCTCTGGATCACCCTAACATCCCCTCCCAAACAGGCCCGTAGTTTCTCTGGATCACCCTAACATCCCCTCCCAAACAGGCCCGTAGTTTCTCTGGATCACCCTAACATCCCCTCCCAAACAGGCCCGTAGTTTCTCTGGATCACCCTAACATCCCCTCCCAAACAGGCCCGTAGTTTCTCTGGATCACCCTAACATCCCCTCCCAAACAGGCCCGTAGTTTCTCTGGATCACCCTAACATCCCCTCCCAAACAGGCCCGTAGTTTCTCTGGATCACCCTAACATCCCCTCCCAAACAGGCCCGTAGTTTCTCTGGATCACCCTAACATCCCCTCCCAAACAGGCCCGTAGTTTCTCTGGATCACCCTAACATCCCCTCCCAAACAGGCCCGTAGTTTCTCTGGATCACCCTAACATCCCCTCCCAAACAGGCCCGTAGTTTCTCTGGATCACCCTAACATCCCCTCCCAAACAGGCCCGTAGTTTCTCTGGATCACCCTAACATCCCCTCCCAAACAGGCCCGTAGTTTCTCTGGATCACCCTAACATCCCCTCCCAAACAGGCCCGTAGTTTCTCTGGATCACCCTAACATCCCCTCCCAAACAGGCCCGTAGTTTCTCTGGATCACCCTAACATCCCCTCCCAAACAGGCCCGTAGTTTCTCTGGATCACCCTAACATCCCCTCCCAAACAGGCCCGTAGTTTCTCTGGATCACCCTAACATCCCCTCCCAAACAGGCCCGTAGTTTCTCTGGATCACCCTAACATCCCCTCCCAAACAGGCCCGTAGTTTCTCTGGATCACCCTAACATCCCCTCCCAAACAGGCCCGTAGTTTCTCTGGATCACCCTAACATCCCCTCCCAAACAGGCCCGTAGTTTCTCTGGATCACCCTAACATCCCCTCCCAAACAGGCCCGTAGTTTCTCTGGATCACCCTAACATCCCCTCCCAAACAGGCCCGTAGTTTCTCTGGATCACCCTAACATCCCCTCCCAAACAGGCCCGTAGTTTCTCTGGATCACCCTAACATCCCCTCCCAAACAGGCCCGTAGTTTCTCTGGATCACCCTAACATCCCCTCCCAAACAGGCCCGTAGTTTCTCTGGATCACCCTAACATCCCCTCCCAAACAGGCCCGTAGTTTCTCTGGATCACCCTAACATCCCCTCCCAAACAGGCCCGTAGTTTCTCTGGATCACCCTAACATCCCCTCCCAAACAGGCCCGTAGTTTCTCTGGATCACCCTAACATCCCCTCCCAAACAGGCCCGTAGTTTCTCTGGATCACCCTAACATCCCCTCCCAAACAGGCCCGTAGTTTCTCTGGATCACCCTAACATCCCCTCCCAAACAGGCCCGTAGTTTCTCTGGATCACCCTAACATCCCCTCCCAAACAGGCCCGTAGTTTCTCTGGATCACCCTAACATCCCCTCCCAAACAGGCCCGTAGTTTCTCTGGATCACCCTAACATCCCCTCCCAAACAGGCCCGTAGTTTCTCTGGATCACCCTAACATCCCCTCCCAAACAGGCCCGTAGTTTCTCTGGATCACCCTAACATCCCCTCCCAAACAGGCCCGTAGTTTCTCTGGATCACCCTAACATCCCCTCCCAAACAGGCCCGTAGTTTCTCTGGATCACCCTAACATCCCCTCCCAAACAGGCCCGTAGTTTCTCTGGATCACCCTAACATCCCCTCCCAAACAGGCCCGTAGTTTCTCTGGATCACCCTAACATCCCCTCCCAAACAGGCCCGTAGTTTCTCTGGATCACCCTAACATCCCCTCCCAAACAGGCCCGTAGTTTCTCTGGATCACCCTAACATCCCCTCCCAAACAGGCCCGTAGTTTCTCTGGATCACCCTAACATCCCCTCCCAAACAGGCCCGTAGTTTCTCTGGATCACCCTAACATCCCCTCCCAAACAGGCCCGTAGTTTCTCTGGATCACCCTAACATCCCCTCCCAAACAGGCCCGTAGTTTCTCTGGATCACCCTAACATCCCCTCCCAAACAGGCCCGTAGTTTCTCTGGATCACCCTAACATCCCCTCCCAAACAGGCCCGTAGTTTCTCTGGATCACCCTAACCCCATCCCCTCACAGGCCCGTAGTTTCTCTGGATCACCCTAACATCCCCTCCCAAACAGGCCCGTAGTTTCTCTGGATCACCCTAACCCCATCCCCTCACAGGCCCGTAGTTTCTCTGGATCACCCTAACCCCATCCCCTCACAGGCCCGTAGTTTCTCTGGATCACCCTAACCCCATCCCCTCACAGGCCCGTAGTTTCTCTGGATCACCCTAACCCCATCCCCTCACAGGCCCGTAGTTTCTCTGGATCACCCTAACCCCATCCCCTCACAGGCCCGTAGTTTCTCTGGATCACCCTAACCCCATCCCCTCACAGGCCCGTAGTTTCTCTGGATAACCCTAACATCCCCTCCCACACAGGCCCGTAGTTTCTCTGGATCCTTGGTGCCATGCTCCCCGTTGTGGCCCTCTCGGGCCAAGAAAACCATTACCGTCCACATTCAGACACTCGATGTTGATATGGAGTTTAGTGTACCGGTAAGAGCTTAATTGTTATGACGTATTCTTTACATTTGTGCGGGGTGTGGTGAAGCAGGGTCTATCAAGGCCCCCATTACTGCTACTGTCAACTAAAAGTATGTTCCCCCTCAATTAATGTTTGTCAACTAAATGTCTGTTCCCCCTCCAATACTGTTGGTCAACTAAATATCTGACCCCCCCCATTAATGTTTGTCAACTAAATCCCACCCTGTAGTACCGTGCGACCGGGAAGGAGGTATTCGATAAAGCTGCCAACACCATCGGACTGAGAGAAACATGGTTTTTTGGCCTTCAATTAGCTAATCAAAGTACCCAGGTCTGTAAATTGCTTTTTCTGAACTCGCATAAATAGCCTCACTCATTCTTGTTAACTTTGAATGAATAACCCTTCAGGGCCCTTCTTCTCATATCATATCATGTGGCTAAATTACATTTCTCAGAAATTCTGAGAAATGTAATTCTGAAACTTATTTTCTGAGAAATGTTCCTAATATCACATAATATCATGTGCCGAAATGTCCCTAACATATCATATATAAAATCATGCTGCAGGCGACATCTACTGAGATGTGGATAGATGAAAGTAAGAGGATAATAGATCAGATAAACCTCCCATCGGACAATAAACCTGTCCAATTCTACCTGCTCGTCAAGTTTTACCCGGTCAAGATAAGTGATCTCATCCAGGATATCACTCGACATCTCTTCTACCTTCAAGTAAAAGATCAGATCTTGTCGAGGATTATATATGCACCCGCCAACGTGTGTGTCATGCTTGCATCCTATGCGCTACAGGCGAAGGTAATATGTTACAGATATTTAGAGTTGGGACCGCGTTATAATTTGCAACGCAGTTCATACTGCCTTGTCCTTATAGTCCAGTAAAAGTTCTAAAAAAATAGGCCAAATTTCGGCATTTCTGCATAAAAGCAAATTCCGGTTGATTTTGGTCAATTCGGCCCGTAGTTTCTCTGGATCACCCTAACATCCCCTCCCAAACAGGCCCGTAGTTTCTCTGGATCACCCTAACATCCCCTCCCAAACAGGCCCGTAGTTTCTCTGGATCACCCTAACCCCATCCCCTCACAGGCCCGTAGTTTCTCTGGATCACCCTAACCCCATCCCCTCACAGGCCCGTAGTTTCTCTGGATCACCCTAACCCCATCCCCTCACAGGCCCGTAGTTTCTCTGGATCACCCTAACCCCATCCCCTCACAGGCCCGTAGTTTCTCTGGATCACCCTAACCCCATCCCCTCACAGGCCCGTAGTTTCTCTGGATCACCCTAACCCCATCCCCTCACAGGCCCGTAGTTTCTCTGGATAACCCTAACATCCCCTCCCACCCAGGCCCGTAGTTTCTCTGGATCCTTGGTGCCATGCTCCCCGTTGTGGCCCTCTCGGGCCAAGAAAACCATTACCGTCCACATTCAGACACTCGATGTTGATATGGAGTTTAGTGTACCGGTAAGAGCTTAATTGTTATGACGTATTCTTTACATTTGTGCGGGGTGTGGTGAAGCAGGGTCTATCAAGGCCCCCATTACTGCTACTGTCAACTAAAAGTATGTTCCCCCTCAATTAATGTTTGTCAACTAAATGTCTGTTCCCCCTCCAATACTGTTGGTCAACTAAATATCTGACCCCCCCCATTAATGTTTGTCAACTAAATCCCACCCTGTAGTACCGTGCGACCGGGAAGGAGGTATTCGATAAAGCTGCCAACACCATCGGACTGAGAGAAACATGGTTCTTTGGCCTTCAATTAGCTAATCAAAGTACCCAGGTCTGTAAATTGCTTTTTCTGAACTCGCATAAATAGCCTCACTCATTCTTGTTAACTTTGAATGAATAACCCTTCAGGGCCCTTCTTCTCATATCATATCATGTGGCTAAATTACATTTCTCAGAAATTCTGAGAAATGTAATTCTGAAACTTATTTTCTGAGAAATGTTCCTAATATCACATAATATCATGTGCCGAAATGTCCCTAACATATCATATATAAAATCATGCTGCAGGCGACATCTACTGAGATGTGGATAGATGAAAGTAAGAGGATAATAGATCAGATAAACCTCCCATCGGACAATAAACCTGTCCAATTCTACCTGCTCGTCAAGTTTTACCCGGTCAAGATAAGTGATCTCATCCAGGATATCACTCGACATCTCTTCTACCTTCAAGTAAAAGATCAGATCTTGTCGAGGATTATATATGCACCCGCCAACGTGTGTGTCATGCTTGCATCCTATGCGCTACAGGCGAAGGTAATATGTTACAGATATTTAGAGTTGGGACCGCGTTATAATTTGCAACGCAGTTCATACTGCCTTGGCCCTTGTCCTTATATATATCCATAAAGACAAGGCATTACGTAAACTTTCTGATTTCTCTCTAGAAAGATATTTTGGAATATTTTAATAGCTCGAAATAACGGAGCTTGATAGTGTGTGGCATTTCTAAAGAACAGAGCACCTTGGATCATTTAAATATTGAGATGGTAGCAGGTAGATTCCTGAAATCAGAAATGGTATCGTTTTCTCTTTATTCCTTGGAATTTTCATTCATTACTTGATCAGGTCAATGTCATAACTCTCCGAAAAGCACATGCACATAATAATACATATACATATTGACATATATTGTGAACCTAGTTGAATATAGATCCGTGCAGGGGATAAAAGTGCTTGTCAGGCATCTCTCTCTCTCTCTCTCTCTCTCTCTCTCTCTTTCACTCTCTCTCACACTCTCCCCTCTCTCTCTTTCTCCCTTTCAACACTCCATAATGAAATTACATATATTGGCATACCAACGAGAAAGAGACAAAAGGTGAAAATAAAGGGAGATACAGGGAGAGAGAGAGAGTGATCAGCAATAGCAGAGAGAGTGGGGGAAAGGAATCTGTGTTCGAAGCCAGCTTGTGCAAGTAAATTTGTACAGTTTTCACCATAAGTCTCACTAAGAAAGAGATGGTTACAGCTGGTTCACTGAAAATAATATTGAATGAACATTGAATTTCATCTCACTATTCATTTTGCCTGCACAGGTGCTTCAGACATATATTACTGCCCTTGTCAGTATGAGTTAGTAAGGGCTAACAGCCAGTATGTTTGTCCGTCTGTTTGTTTGTTTGTTTGTTGATGTTTATGGGTAATGGATGTGTGTAATCATATCAGTATATCATGTGTATATCATAGTGGGACGGGTGGTACCAGGTGGAGAAACAGTTGTGTCTTGTGTGATAGAGGGGAAGAGAAAGGGAGAGAAAGAGATAAATAAAGAGAGAGCGAGAGAAATGGAGAGGGAAAGTGATAGGTGCCTATTGAAGTAGACATCAGTTTATTGGCTAAGATTGTTTCTAAAACAACTGTCCATCTTTTCTCTGAAATTTAACATCCTCACTCTCTCTCTCTCTCTCTCTCTCTCTCTCTCTTTCTCTCTCTCTCTCTCTCTCTTTCTCTTTCTCTATACCATCCCCTCCCTAGTTTGGTGATTACAACCCCACGAAGCACAAGGTCGGACAACTCGGGGATGAACCCTTGATACCCAAAGAGATCATGAAGAAGTATGAGTTACCAAACGAGGGGTGGGAGGAGAACGTGTTGGCGTGGTATGCAGAACACAGCCGTGAACCAAACCTAGAAAGTAGAAAGGTATTGTTTTGTTGGGGGGAGGGTTGAACAATTCTAGAAAGGTAGGTATGCGGGACACAGCCGTGAACCAAACCTAGAAAGGTAGGTGCATGCGGAACACAGCCGTGAACCAAACTTGGAAAGGTATTGTTTTGTTGGGGGTGGAAGGGTAGGTACATGTGGAACACAGCCGTGAACCAAACCTAGAAAGTAGAAAGGTATTGTTTTGTTGGGGGGAGGGTTGAACAATTCTAGAAAGGTAGGTATGCGGGACACAGCCGTGAACCAAACCTAGAAAGGTAGGTGCATGCGGAACACAGCCGTGAACCAAACTTGGAAAGGTAGGTGGTGTTGCTTTTTATTTATTAAATAACTATCGGGGGAAGTAATAAGAATATTATACAGTATAGGGACATGGGGAGTATATATTTAACCTTTCCAATATATAAGTATTCAAAACCATATTTGACAGAGAGATTTATAATTGCTCCCGCTACAGAGATAAAGAATGGGCGGAGTTGCAGTATTTAGAGGTCGCCCAAAATAGCCTCTCTATGTTTGGAATGAACTACTTCTTGATCCAGGTACTGTACTCAATACAATATAACTTGATCTGTGAAGAACAGGAACTTCGATTTCATGTCACACCCACCAATACCATTGGTGTGAATAATCTAACTATGTGAAACCCTAATGTGACACCCTATCATCAGTGTGACGACGTGATTCGTCAGTGTGACGACATGATCCGTCAATGTGACGACGTGAACCGTCAATGTGACGACGTGCTTCGAAGGATCACATCACATAGCTAGCACCATAGAGGGAGAAAGAGAAAAGGGAGAGAGAGAAAGCAGAGACAGAGAGATCAGATTGGGGCAGAGAGAGAGAGAGAGAGAGAGAGAGTGAG
>AVPN01000608.1:4621-23845 GCA_000695325.1 Pleurobrachia bachei
CTCTCTCTCTCTCTCTCTCTCTCTCTCTCTCTCTCTCTCTCTCTCTCTCACACACACACACACACACACATACTTCCCTCTCTCAGAGGAACGCTCCCAACTACTCCCCTCCCCCTCCCTCTATTTCTCTATTTAACACTCCTCTCTCAGAGGAACGCTCCCAACTAACACTCCCCTCATCTCAGAGGAACGCTCCCAACTACTCAGCTCTCTTTCTTTCTATTTCACTCCCCTCTCTTTATCTCCTATCTATCTATCTCAGAGGAACGCTCCCAACTACTCAGCCAAGGATTACATAGAGGGACTTCGAGTCTTTGACAAGGAGGGAAACGGAACTATCTCATCTGCTGAACTTCGCCATGTCCTTACTACTCTAGGTAGGTTGTTTGTTCCCCTTTGGAAAGTTTTTAAATTCCCGGAATCCGATATTCTTCACTTTGTACAACGGGAGGGAACTATCACCTGACACCTACATTAGACTGAGAAGTAAAACTCCCTTCATCGCTCCTTTATCATGTGGGAGAGTGGCTGAATATTTTATATACTTGCTGCTATAAACCTCGTACGGCTATAACCTGATCATCATCTAACTGCCATGCACTCCAGTCCTCTCATTTATTCTGCTTCCTCTATCTGTGAACATGATCCCACTATTATAAGATTTCTTGGGGGAAGATAACACGTCAAATTGTTACACGCACAAATATATAACTACAGTAACTCTCTGACAGACCAGGAAAGGGGGATAGTAATAGTGAGAGAGAGAAAAATAAAGAGACACTGATATTCAGAATATTTTGAATAGTTATGTTACTCCGACAGACGTTTTTCCCGGTTTGAAAGACATTCCTGTAGAGTCTAACAAAGAAAGGAAGCAGAGAGAATGATAGACATATACATAGAAAGAGTTGGAGAGAGAGAGAGAGAACGAGTGGGAGAGAGCGAAAGATTGGAAGAGAGAGAGAGAGAGAGGTAAAAAACCATGGCTGGTGGATTGGCTACACTAGATGCTAGAGTTACACCATATCAAATCACACACACACATGTAGATGTGTGTTGTGAGTGAGAGAAGGAATGATGAAAGCGAGAGAGAGAGATAAAGAGAGCAATGGAGAGAGAAACAGAGAGGCCAGATGATTGTGGGATATTGTTATACCGTAACCTAATAACTTAACACCCGGCCTCCCTCCTCTTTCTTCTCCTAACTCTATCACACAAGGTATTCCTCGCTTTAGCGTCTTTGTCTTTAATACCTAGGCATATTTATTGGTCACCGTAGCGAGAATTCTCGAGAAGACGACCTTCGATCAATGAATAAAAAACTCAATGTGATAATGGTCCATGGCTAGGCTGTGGGTATTGGGTACATGGTTTTGCACAGCATGTGTTATGTTGCATTTGGGGAACTTAATTATGAAATGTGGTTAGATGAGAGAATAATATATGGGTAGAAAGAGAGAGACAATTTCCATGCCCTGCTTGCATTTCCCTGCTGCAAAATTACAGGGTGAATTTAAAAAGGTGCATGTACTGTAAAAGTACACATCCTGTTAAAGATTCCATTCTTCTCTCTAACTCCCATCCTTCTAGATCACTCTGTCTTCCCTTCTTCTCTCACTCGATCTTCTCTCCTTCTGTTCTTCACTCCTTCTGTTCTTCTCTACTTGCTTCAACTCATCATAGCGAGAGTCGAGTGGTCCATGATACGTCATTACTTGTGATTTATTGCAATATCATTCCTTATAGCACGTGAATTATATCATGAACTCACATACATTTTCTCAAATATATATGAGAGGAAAGAAATGAATGGGGATGGTAGAAGTAGAATGTGTCTCCCTTTTTCAATATTACACACAAGTCCCGCACCTGTTTACCTCTTTCACTAACTCAGTCCTCCTAAATCCCCTATCCCAACCCCTCTCCTAACCCCTAAATCCCCTATCCAAACCCTCTAACCCCTCCCCTCCTAACCCCTCTAACCCCACTCCTCCCGTCTCCTCCAGGTGAGCCAATGGAAGATAAAGAGGTGGATGATCTAATTTCAGGCTACGAGGATAGTCAGGGATGTGTCAACTATGAAGGTACTATTTTACTAGGAATTAGATATAAGGAATTATTTGTGACAGATCATGGAAATTGGAATAGAACCCAATGTTTGTGCTACTAAACCAATTGTATAAACAATGCATCCCTCTCACATCGTTTTATCTCTTGAAAGGGATAACAATTAACATTATCCCCCCCCCCCCCATTATCTAACATAGTTCTATCCCATCTATGAGGGATCACATTCTATCTAACATCATTCTATCCCATTGCATTATTACTTCCTGGATCGCATTATCTCACATATCGTTCCCTCAGATCTGATTAGAATGCTGACGAGCAAAGAATAGACTGCTGCTACTGACTGCTAGGGGCTACTGCTGCAGTAGTGACGTAATGAAGGGACTCTATACTTCTAATCAATTCCCCCTTATCTCTCTTCATTTTCGCATGATTGAAGCACATTTTACTGACTCTATTCTCTGACAGAGATCGTTAATGTACATGATATATGGATTGTTATAAATACTTTTTAAATTTGTTTGAAAACCTCATGTTTCTGAGTTTATTTGTCCGTTGTTCATTCTTAAAAGATATCTTCCCCTGAATAACTTTCCCCATTCCATTCAAAGACCCCCTCCCCAGTCCGTCTCTATCCAGTTATCTTCCTCCCTCTCTCTATCCTTCTTCTCGCCCATTCTAATTTCTAAACGCCCCCTGATCTTGTATCTTTATCCCTCCTCCTAGCATCATGGTAAAATGTGGAGTGCCGAGCGGGACACACTCCCTTCAAAATCCACATCCAGCAGTTATGGACGGACGGCGCGGTGCAAGACGAATGGAGGGTGAGAGATAATCTGGCGCGAGAAGAGACCGTGCGCGTCTCAAAAAGGCCGCCGCCGCCCCTCAATATCGAATCAGATCATTCCTTGTCCTGTCCTGACAGATCACGGCAAAACTGTCTTTTTATTTCAGATTCTACTGTATTTGAGGAAATATATGATCTGAAAGTATGGTGATCATCGGATGGTCTTGAGAGAGATATGTTCGACGGAGGTTGACTGAAGAGATGGCAAAAAGGTATGTACAGGGAATGATCCCTCTGTCAGTGTGTGTGTGTAATGTGACACTATTGTGTTGCAAGGTTGGCTAACATAGTTCTTCTAAATATCAGGGATATACAAGCACTGACAAACACACACTCTCGCTCTCTCTCTCTCTCTCTCTCTCTTTCTCTCTCTCTCTCTCTCTCTCTCTCTCTCTCTCTCTCTATCTCTCGCTCTCTCTCTCTTTCGGAGGACTATCAGTTGTCTCTGTAATAGCATGTTATGTGTATGTTTGTGTGGGGGGCAAGGGCCACCCTTTTACATAACGCTAGCCACCGACGGAACTAGAATGTTATATTACCTTGCCCCTTGCCTTGTGTGACATTTTCTATCCCCGATGATTTCATCACATCAGTTTATCTGGCGATCATCAGAGCCCCCCATATCATTAGTAGATTAGCTGTATGAAACTACCGTCAGTTGATCTTATGGTCTAATCAGCTGGCCACAAATTAATATAATACCCACAAGTTATATCACCTATCAGAATATATCATCTATCTCTCTCTCTATCTCTCTCTCTCTCTCTCTCTCTCTCTCTCTCTCTCTCTCTCTCTCTCTCTCTCTCTCTCTCTCTCATCAAGCCATGTCTGTGAGTGTACCATATAACTGCGCACCTGGACCTCTATACCTTGTAGCTATTCGCTCGAATAAGTTATATTTTAATGTCCTATTTCCAGATTTTAGTTTTATATTCTTTCTCTGCCCGGGTGAGCAGCGCCGACCCGTTCTGAGCGCCCTGTGTTTGGGAATCAACCCGGTGCACCGGGTGTCTGGCGCGACACAACTCATACCCTTGTTCTGGGCATTTTTTTAAAATTTCAACAGCAGTATGTCTGAGCACTTGTGTGCTGAGAGCTTGTCGGCGATGTGAGTCTGGACATGCATCTACCGTGTGTAGTGAACGTTAAATTTGCATATGGGGGAGTGTGTTAAACACTGTCATGTGACCATGCTTACTCGACCAATAGACATTCAGTCTCATTGTCACGTGATCTTCTCTTTTTCTCTCCAGCCATCTTCTCTCTACATCGTTTTTCATCCTTTTTCTACAGTCATTTCGTTTGTACCGCCTGGGCCAAAAAAAACGTGGGGTACGCCGGGCCTCATAACTCCCAAATCGTAACTTCTATCACTCTAATATTTTGACACAATTTTTGTATACCTACTCATTCGAGGATTCCGGAGTTTCAATTCATAAAACTTGAAAATTCATTAATGAACTCAATTTTTCATTTTTCGGGTTTTTCGAGGGTTTCTCTTGTCTATTTTCAATTTTATTCTTAAAAATGACCGCCATGCAATAGAACAACTAACAACAAATGGCAATCTGCATTTTCATTAAAATTGAATCAAGTTTAGTGGGTGAAATAAACAATATAAAACTGCTCATTTTTACCAAAAATCGATTTTGACCCGTTTTGACAAGAAATCGGTAATTTCTAGCGCTAAAAATTGGTAAGGCCATTGCACTTGATCAATGTTAATGTTAGCCGGAATTTTAGCTCTCTATCAAAGTTCATTTTTTTGATTGGTATGAATACTGAATGAATTTGAAAACAGGAATGCTTTTTCAAACCGGAATTTACAATCGCTTTTGGGTATCGATTTCCTTTCAAACGAGACTAATTGGAGCTCAATTGGACCACAAAAAGATACACAGTGGCCAGTTTTCTAACCCTAGGTCTGTCCATGTGACCCCCATTGGGACGATAGCGTCATTACGAAGTGCCAATCAGCAGGTGTAACGATCGAGTATCACGTATCACATCTGCTAATGAGGCCGGTGTACCGATACAGCGTCCGTTAGAATGTAAGTTCTCTTGCTAACACGTCATAATTTGGTGGGGATCACATGACCCAACCTAGGCTTGGTAATCCGGCCCCTGTGTCTCTTGTGGTAATCCAATTAAGATCAGACTGGTCGCGTTCGAAAGAAAATCGATAGCCAAACAAATTTGTGAAAATTTGGTACCGAAATATGGTCCCACTTTGGTGTTCATTCAATATTCATTCGGACGAAAAAAATGAACTTTTATCTAGAAGGCTGAAACTCTGGATTCCTCAAATGAGTACCCATACAAATATTGTGACAAAATATCAGAGTGATAGAAGTTACGATTTGGGAGAGATAAGGCTCGGCGTACCCCACGTTTTTTTGGCCCAGGCGGTAGTCATGATAGTGGGAGAGGGGATGCTGGATTCCACACTAAATAACATGATAATTGTCCGGATAATCACCACTCACCTGGAGGTATCTAAGGGCAATGCCCTGCCGTTGTTTTGATCCTGCCTTCCCCTTGGCATGCCCAATCCTGGAGCTCATTTTCCCAAAGATTATCTTGAGAATAACTGGAAATATGGCATCCCTGTGTTCCTCCGATATGGGACAATCTTCCGTTATGAAACTGGGGGGAGAGGAGATCATTGATTAGATGTATGAAACTGGGAGGGAGGGGATCATGGGTTAAATGTATGACACCCTGAGGGGGTGGGGGACATGATTCTAACAATAACTTGATTATTAGTGAGTATATTTGATGTATTGACCAATGAATCGCATAGTATGTATATAGATCGTATAGTAGAGTCACAGCACCGGCGACTATTTGCCGATCGAATGGATTATTTGCGATCGATATGATATGATGAGCTGTTTGATTAAAACTCTCTCTCTCTCTCTCTCTCTCTCTCTCTCTCTCTCTCTCTCTACATCTGTAAGTTCTATCATGAGTTGGATATGTGTAAACGTATCTCAATAGACACACACTTGAATTTTTCTATCGTCCTTTCTCTGTCTTTCTATCTTTCTCTGTCTTTTTATCTGTCTCTGTCTTTCTATCATTCTCTATCTTTCTCTATCTTTCTATCCCATTTGTCCGTTTACCATAGTCCTGCTTGTGAGTATCCACATGCTACCTCTGTACACCATGCCACCTTGAAACACAGATGTGTGTGTTTCACTTTCTAAGAAAGTCTTTCACTTTCTCTATGTCTATCTCTGCTTCTTGCTCTATATCATTATATCATTCACACACACTCTCTATCCCAATCTTTGATATCTTTGATTAATATCTTTGATTTGTACACAATATGCGCTTCTCGATCAACTTCTTGATCTTGCCAGGCTACACCTCATCTTGTGATAACCTACTGCCTACTAGGGTTTTACTTTTCGGTTAGCAGGCCTTCTTTTTTGTAGAAGCATTAGAGTTGGAGCGCATACGTTGTTTACTGTTTAGAATCGGAGATAGATAGGTAGCGATAGTTCACTTTTTTGTAATTTTAATTTCCCCTGACACCTCTCCCTGGCTGGGAAAGAGAAAGAAAGAGGGGGAGAGAGAGACAGATAGATACTAAGTAAGTAATGAGACAGGAGAGAACTTATAAAGATAGGACGGCAGTTGTTATAGTAGAGTCGCTAATTTTCACTTGTTCCTCTTTTTCTATCTACCTGCAGTATAACAGCACCATCTCTATTTTCTACTTCTGGTTTCACATCTCGAGTAGGTACTATAAGACTTGTTCCACCAACAGTGCTCAATCGGGATCCCGAGACCCGGATAACAGAGAGAAACAAGTTTATTTCAGAATCTGAAACAAGCTTGTTTCTCGATTTGTCATCTCGAGTTTTATATTTATTGTTAAGGACTGGTGAACTATCGCCTGAATTTCTAGACGCCTTGTGGGAAAAATTATTCGTTTAGAAGCACTACTAGGCATGCCGCTATTTGGTCACATTGTTTAACTAGAGTTGAACTGAACCATATTTTAAAACAAAGAGAGAGGGGGAGAGAGATAGTGAGAGGTAGAGAGAGAGAGAGGGAGAGAGAAACATTCAGGACATGTCAAAACAAAAGGCATAGAAACATACAACAGGTCACTTGAAAGAGTTAGCTTCAGCATACTATGTGTGTACTTGTAGAGACTCAATGTCTTAAATATTCCTGGGCAGAGGTTTCGCCGGCCTTTATATAACTCCATTTCGCTGTTTTCTCTCTCCAATATGTCTCTCGTTCTCTCTCTCCATCTCTCTCGTTGTTACTCTATGTTATTAACATGTGTCACCCTAGAAACTCAGCTCATTCAGTCAGCCTCTCCTCATTCTAATTCATTATTTGAATTGTTCATACTTCATACATCATACCTCATTCTAATTCATTATTTGAATTGTTCATACTTCATGTCACAGTGCCAGGCGACTCAATTCATCTTCTTATTACATTGTTTCGTCATACTGTCAACCTAGAAACTCGACTCTTTGCTGAATGCTGTTTCTCGTGCCCCGCCTTAGTAAGGCCCTTACAAATGTAAATGGAGGGTTAGAACAAGAAACTCTTTGCCGTAGTTTCTACCCTAGAAAGACTAGTAAGACTAGTAAGACGCCTTGTTGCTGGTTTAGGAACTATTTTTCTATTCCTAACCCCTTTCCAATTCCCCTCTTTTGTATATCAGATACTATGTTTCCTGATAACCCTCTCTTTTCCAGCTGTTAACCATGGAAACTATGTGACATGAACATGTGGTATCTCATAGTGTGGGTGGGGCTATGTGTGGTGGCGGTAAAGGGAGCAGAGTACAGGTGCTTAGAATGCCCCAAATCCATGGAACTAATGTGCTACAATAATGCGTAAGTCATCACCATTGGTTTCCGTTTTGCATTTTTTGTACACGCTCAACTCTCGAGTTGATGGCACTTTTCCCAGTTTTTTAAATAGCTCTCTTAGTCTCATGGATGACATGATTGACATACATTTAGAACAAAAGCAAAGTCCGCCCAGGACCCCTACTACCCCCTCCCCCTTCAAAGAGAACAGGGCTTTTGTTGACCCCAACCCCCTCTCCCAGGACGTGTCCGGACGGCTTCACGGTGTGCACCTACTACAAGTGGGAAGAGTTCAACACAAACTACACAATGTGGGACTCTGAATACTACATAAACCACAGAGAGTGGGGCTGTGCAAAGGACTATGATTCATGTATGGATGCTTGCGATACGACAGGATGTAACCCTAACAAAACACAGTGCTGCGACGCCAATGTGGACGCGTTGAACTCTAGTGAGGCGATATATCAGTATGAGAAGTGTCTCTCAGCAGCACTGAGATTGGGACCTATGATGGCATTGTTAGTCAGTATTCTAGCGGTTTGGGGATGAACGAAGGGTGGGTCCTTTTCAGGATTCAGGAACCGACCGAAACAAGAAATGCTGGTCCCTGATTGGCTGATTCACGTGACCTAAATAACGAGTTCTGATTGGTTATTTACTTGTTTCGGTCGGTTCCTGCTCCCTTTTTTAGCTTGTTTTTCGATAGGATGTGTGTTAAAGTCTGGTACATGATATATATTGAAAGTCGGAAACTAACTGAAGTGATTAAGTTATTTGGGGGGGGGGGCCGGCTGAAGTTGAAGGTTCCTACCCCTTCCAGTTTTTGAAGTTTTTGAAAAAAACTTCAAAAACCTCAAAAACTTCAAAAGTATTGATAATTCACTATTTGCGCTTTTAAAACAACTTTTTGAGATTTTTACAGAGCATAAACATATTAAACATGTTTATACATACCCGTACATATCATACAGCACAAATTTTACGACAAAATTGACTTCAAAAATTGACTTCAAAAATTGACTTCAAAATGTGGCACCAGGGGTTTACTGTGGCACCAGGGGTTTACTGTGGCACCAGGGGTTTACTGTGGCACCAGGGGTTTACTGTGGCACCAGGGGTTTACTGTGGCACCAGGGGTTTACTGTGGCACCAGGGGTTTACTGTGGCACCAGGGGTTTACTGTGGCACCAGGGGTTTACTGTGGCACCAGGGGTTTACTGTGGCACCAGGGGTTTACTGTGGCACCAGGGGTTTACTGTGGCACCAGGGGTTTACTGTGGCACCAGGGGTTTACTGTGGCACCAGGGGTTTACTGTGGCACCAGGGGTTTACTGTGGCACCAGGGGTTTACTGTGGCACCAGGGGTTTACTGTGGCACCAGGGGTTTACTGTGGCACCAGGGGTTTACTGTGGCACCAGGGGTTTACTGTGGCACCAGGGGTTTACTGTGGCACCAGGGGTTTACTGTGGCACCAGGGGTTTACTGTGGCACCAGGGGTTTACTGTGGCACCAGGGGTTTACTGTGGCACCAGGGGTTTACTGTGGCACCAGGGGTTTACTGTGGCACCAGGGGTTTACTGTGGCACCAGGGGTTTACTGTGGCACCAGGGGTTTACTGTGGCACCAGGGGTTTACTGTGGCACCAGGGGTTTACTGTGGCACCAGGGGTTTACTGTGGCACCAGGGGTTTACTGTGGCACCAGGGGTTTACTGTGGCACCAGGGGTTTACTGTGGCACCAGGGGTTTACTGTGGCACCAGGGGTTTACTGTGGCACCAGGGGTTTACTGTGGCACCAGGGGTTTACTGTGGCACCAGGGGTTTACTGTGGCACCAGGGGTTTACTGTGGCACCAGGGGTTTACTGTGGCACCAGGGGTTTACTGTGGCACCAGGGGTTTACTGTGGCACCAGGGGTTTACTGTGGCACCAGGGGTTTACTGTGGCACCAGGGGTTTACTGTGGCACCAGGGGTTTACTGTGGCACCAGGGGTTTACTGTGGCACCAGGGGTTTACTGTGGCACCAGGGGTTTACTGTGGCACCAGGGGTTTACTGTGGCACCAGGGGTTTACTGTGGCACCAGGGGTTTACTGTGGCACCAGGGGTTTACTGTGGCACCAGGGGTTTACTGTGGCACCAGGGGTTTACTGTGGCACCAGGGGTTTACTGTGGCACCAGGGGTTTACTGTGGCACCAGGGGTTTACTGTGGCACCAGGGGTTTACTGTGGCACCAGGGGTTTACTGTGGCACCAGGGGTTTACTGTGGCACCAGGGGTTTACTGTGGCACCAGGGGTTTACTGTGGCACCAGGGGTTTACTGTGGCACCAGGGGTTTACTGTGGCACCAGGGGTTTACTGTGGCACCAGGGGTTTACTGTGGCACCAGGGGTTTACTGTGGCACCAGGGGTTTACTGTGGCACCAGGGGTTTACTGTGGCACCAGGGGTTTACTGTGGCACCAGGGGTTTACTGTGGCACCAGGGGTTTACTGTGGCACCAGGGGTTTACTGTGGCACCAGGGGTTTACTGTGGCACCAGGGGTTTACTGTGGCACCAGGGGTTTACTGTGGCACCAGGGGTTTACTGTGGCACCAGGGGTTTACTGTGGCACCAGGGGTTTACTGTGGCACCAGGGGTTTACTGTGGCACCAGGGGTTTACTGTGGCACCAGGGGTTTACTGTGGCACCAGGGGTTTACTGTGGCACCAGGGGTTTACTGTGGCACCAGGGGTTTACTGTGGCACCAGGGGTTTACTGTGGCACCAGGGGTTTACTGTGGCACCAGGGGTTTACTGTGGCACCAGGGGTTTACTGTGGCACCAGGGGTTTACTGTGGCACCAGGGGTTTACTGTGGCACCAGGGGTTTACTGTGGCACCAGGGGTTTACTGTGGCACCAGGGGTTTACTGTGGCACCAGGGGTTTACTGTGGCACCAGGGGTTTACTGTGGCACCAGGGGTTTACTGTGGCACCAGGGGTTTACTGTGGCACCAGGGGTTTACTGTGGCACCAGGGGTTTACTGTGGCACCAGGGGTTTACTGTGGCACCAGGGGTTTACTGTGGCACCAGGGGTTTACTGTGGCACCAGGGGTTTACTGTGGCACCAGGGGTTTACTGTGGCACCAGGGGTTTACTGTGGCACCAGGGGTTTACTGTGGCACCAGGGGTTTACTGTGGCACCAGGGGTTTACTGTGGCACCAGGGGTTTACTGTGGCACCAGGGGTTTACTGTGGCACCAGGGGTTTACTGTGGCACCAGGGGTTTACTGTGGCACCAGGGGTTTACTGTGGCACCAGGGGTTTACTGTGGCACCAGGGGTTTACTGTGGCACCAGGGGTTTACTGTGGCACCAGGGGTTTACTGTGGCACCAGGGGTTTACTGTGGCACCAGGGGTTTACTGTGGCACCAGGGGTTTACTGTGGCACCAGGGGTTTACTGTGGCACCAGGGGTTTACTGTGGCACCAGGGGTTTACTGTGGCACCAGGGGTTTACTGTGGCACCAGGGGTTTACTGTGGCACCAGGGGTTTACTGTGGCACCAGGGGTTTACTGTGGCACCAGGGGTTTACTGTGGCACCAGGGGTTTACTGTGGCACCAGGGGTTTACTGTGGCACCAGGGGTTTACTGTGGCACCAGGGGTTTACTGTGGCACCAGGGGTTTATAGTCTGATTTTAAATAACTGTCGTACTGTAACCGCACTCGATTTTGCTCATTGTGACAATAACTCCGGTTCCTGATAAGATAAAGACTTGAAACTTGGAGGTTGGGAAGAACATGCTAAGTTCTTCCTAACTTCCAAATTTCAAGTCTTTATCTCATCAGGAACTGGAGATATTGTCACAATGAGCAAAATCGAGTGCGGTTACAGTACGACAGTTATTTAAAATCAGACTATAAACCCCTGGTGCCACAGTAAACCCCTGGTGCCACAGTAAACCCCTGGCACTGTTCATCCGTACAACGAGACAGAGACTGATGTAAAACACAGAAAAGCAGTACCATACCACTATGGTTTGGTTTAAGTAGCCAGAATTGCTGTTATACACGCCGCGGCGGCGGTTCAATTCAGTGGAGTGCTACTGCTAGGTTACACACAGTGCTCATTCGGCACAGCTGCTAGTTCCCTAAATTGCACCTAAATTGCTCCCCTCTCGGCACGTTGGTCTCACACATTGACCTAATGGGAATCCTAGTTCAGCCTGCTCCATGCCGTGACACACTCGGTTCTCCCTAAAATGACCTGGACACACACGTGTAGCCTTTGTACTTGGAATGTATTGCCTTGCTCGACCCTGTTTGAACAAAACAAGGGATACTGCACTGTGAATTAGCTTGGATTCATATCAGAGTCTGATGTCCTCTCTCCCTGATTCAGAGAGAAACCCAGAAAAGACATATCTTGTACCCCAGTTTTATAAAATATGAAGTCGGCTCAGCACAACAAAGGACACAAAGACATATGTGCAGCTTTACCCCTGAGATTATTCAGTGAATAATATTCACCGTGTACACAATATGTGTGCTTTCTAATGAATTGTTCATACCGCCCATATTCTGAGATGTTTTTGATGGTACTACTCAGCTCTATCGGAACTCAGAGCATTGACCTTACCCTATTCTCGCGAGAACTGCGGTCAGACTCAGAGCATTGGCTGAAAGTTTCATTAATTGTTCCTTGGAAGCGGTACTGAGGCGGTACTGTCCATGCCAGTTGTTCATTGTAAGCTTCACTGTAAAATGTGGTCGGATCATTACAATAATCTAGAAATCTAACGCCTCACCGGCCTTACTAAAGTAGACCCCTTAGTGGTTTTAAACTACAGCAGCTGGATGTGTAGCAAATTATAGGAGTGCAGAAAGTAGCTACTGAATTGTACACAGCGTTAGAAACCGGCCATCTCCCTCTTTTCTCTATCCCTATATCATATCAGAATCATATCGAGTCTTTAGAATTATACTGGATATGATTCTACAGCTCTGGTGGAGAGATCAGGGCTCCGAGTTGTTTGCCATTGTTTTGTTCACTGCAGTGATTGAAGTGCTTTCTTTGTCTTCGACTGTGTGTATGGGATTGCTTGTGCTGTGATACACTCTAGTATAGTGCTTTACTTTTTACACCTGCTGTGTGCTTCGATCTCCAAATCAATCCCTCGCACACACTAATCACTATCGACCCTTCCCAATAACCCCACACACTCTTACTACCCAGTTACACCAATGTTAAGTTCCCCCAGTATGTTCCTATCTCTGCTTGTGGTGCTATTGGTTAGCGGGACAGCTCTGGCGGAACAGTTCAAGTGTCTCTCATGTGAACAGGGAAATGAACTGATGTGCTACAACAATCAGTGAGTGCATTGATGTAAAGTGTAGTAAGTTGTTGAGTTAGGGGAGGAATAAGTTCAGGGTGGTTTTGTCTTTCTTTCTGTCCCCCTTCAAGCACTATCTCTCACACCCTTCCCCTCTCCCCTCATCTTCCCTCACCCCCTCCCTCTCCCTCCCTCAGCACGTGTGAGGAAGGTAAGGAGTGGTGCTTCATGTACCCATCTTGACTCCTCCCTCCTCCCCCTCTCACACCCCCTCCTCACACCCTAACCTCCCCACAGTTTCCCTCTGTTAACACTAGCCCACACCCCTCTCAGCACGTGTGAGGAAGGCAAGGAGTGGTGCTTCATGTACCCCTCCCCTCCCAGTACTATCTCACGGTACACCCCTACCCCGACCCACAGTTCCCCTCTGCTAACACTAGCCCACACCCCCAGTCCCTCCCCTCACCCCTCCTATCTCCCCCTCTCAGTACGTGTGAGGAAGGTAAGGAGTGGTGCTTCATGTATAAGTGGAAGATAGAGAGTGACCAAGTTAACGAGGACCTCAACGAGAGACAATGGGGGTGTACTACCTCTAACGAAACATGTCACAGTGAAGCCGCTGAGAGAGGTGTATCCAAGGCGGTCTGCTGCTATGCCAACGTATTCTTCAATGATACCTCACTCGACCTCAACCTAACAGCGTATAACATGTGTATTTTCGGGTACTCTGATGCCCAAACCAACACTCTGAACCTCCTGGTCCTGTCAGTGTTGGTGGTTGCCATGGTTACAAGATAAAACAATTCTCTCATCGAGTGTGTGAACTGTAATCCCAACAACAAGTCAAGTTGGAGATCTAGAAGATCGAGGAACTAGTAACAAACTCTCAGGGTTACTACTCTCATTAAATTCTTGGAGACTGTTCATCAGGTTTTGGGGACGAGGGGAAGGGAGGAAGCTGGCTAAATAGACGAAGGCGAGGTAAAATACTCCGAATAGGAGGAGGGTGTAGTTGTGTGTGGGGGTTGGGGGAATGTCGTCAGCTATTACTAGTCCCAATCGTACGAAGGCGAGTTGAACGGACCAGGGGACTCCAAGGCTGGTACATCGGTAGCAGGTTGGTAGCAACTGTGGGGAGAAAGGATATAGTTAGAGCTGTGGATAGAGATGCCCCTCCTGTGTTTGTGTGTGTCGATATGTAGAACTGAACAAGGTGATTTGAGCTGTTCTGTTCAAGAGACAGGTTCTAGCAAGTCAGGATTTGAGCAGGCTAGGTGCTGTCTGGCGCCGCAGACCCCATCTGAGAATCAAATCGAGGTCTGGCACCGCCAGGCAGGCTAGTTGAGCATTGTGTCAATGTCTGTCAGACGATTGGATGATTTATGATATATTGTGTATTGACATTGTTTGACCTTGTTAACTTCGTGTTCTATAGAGAAATAAGCATTCGCTTTCCAAGCAATACTTTTCAGTAGACCGATAAAGGGGGTATATGAGACCTCTAGACAATCTCACTCAGTTCTCACCTGGAGGAAAAGTAGGAGGACCAAGGTACGTAGAGTCCGAACCAGGGGCACTAACATTACCCCACAAATGTTCATAAGAAGAAAGGGACCGGATCCAAAGGGAACTTGCCCAATAAAGTACATGCTTGTTGATACCCATCTGAAATAAAGGGGGTAGTAAAACAAAAAATGGGTCCAGTGATTGAAATGTTTGGCCGTATAATATTTGGTCACTTGATAAATAGCTCTATGCAATAAAAGGGGTGACTTCTCAACCAAGTCAGGGCATGAGCCTAGCATTGGCATGACCCTATTCCGAGGACGCGAGACTTATGGCCAGAGCATGAGCATTGGCCTGACAACACTAACCCTATGAAGAGAATGGACATCCTCACTGACAGATTCCTTCTCGCTATGTAAAAGAGGACGGGAAGTGAACCAAGGGAGAGGGTCGCCCTCGTCTCCCACCACAACCCCCACCCTCCTCTACCCTAATCCCCCAGCTGCAGCACCCAGGCACATAGAATAACTTCCCTCCTCACCCCATCCTCTCCCTCTCAGTACGTGCGAGGAAGGCAAGGAGTGGTGCTTCATGTACAAGTGGAAGATAGAGAGTGATCAAGTTAACGAGGACCTCAACGAGAGACAATGGGGGTGTACCACCTCTAACGAGACATGCCACAGTGAAGCCGCTGAGAGGGGTGTATCCAAGGCGGTATGTTGCTATGCCAACGTGTTCTTTAATGATACCTCTCTAGACCTCAATCTTACCGCGTATAACATGTGTATTTTCGGGTACTCTGACGCCCAAACCAACACTCTGAACCTCCTGGTCCTGTCAGTGTTGGTGGTTGCCATGGTTACAAGATAAAACAATTCTCTCATCGAGTGTGTGAACTGTAATCCCAACAACAAGTCAAGTTGGAGATCTAGAAGATCGAGGAACTAGTAACAAACTCTCAGGGTTACTACTCTTACTCAGCGTCTCATTAAATTCTTGGAGACTGTTCATCAGGTTTTGGGGACGAGGGGAAGGGAGGAAGCTGGCTAAATAGACGAAGGCGAGGTAAAATACTCCGAATAGGAGGAGGGTGTAGTTGTGTGTGGGGGTTGGGGGAATGTCGTCAGCTATTACTAGTCCCAATCGTACGAAGGCGAGTTGAACGGACCAGTGGACTCCAAGGCTGGTACATCGGTAGCAGGTTGGTAGCAACTGTGGGGAGAAAGGATATAGTTAGAGCTGTGGATAGAGATGCCCCTCCTGTGTTTGTGTGTGTCGATATGTAGAACTGAACAAGGTGATTTGAGCTGTTCTGTTCAAGAGACAGGTTCTAGCAAGTCAGGATTTGAGCAGGCTAGGTGCTGTCTGGCGCCGCAGACCCCATCTGAGAATCAAATCGAGGTCTGGCACCGCCAGGCAGGCTAGTTGAGCATTGTGTCAATGTCTGTCAGACGATTGGATGATTTATGATATATTGTGTATTGACATTGTTTGACCTTGTTAACTTCGTGTTCTATAGAGAAATAAGCATTCGCTTTCCAAGCAATACTTTTCAGTAGACCGATAAAGGGGGTATATGAGACCTCTAGACAATCTCACTCAGTTCTCACCTGGAGGAAAAGTAGGAGGACCAAGGTACGTAGAGTCCGAACCAGGGGCACTAACATTACCCCACAAATGTTCATAAGAAGAAAGGGACCGGATCCAAAGGGAACTTGCCCAATAAAGTACATGCTTGTTGATACCCATCTGAAATAAAGGGGGTAGTAAAACAAAAAATGGGTCCAGTGATTGAAATGTTTGGCCGTATAATATTTGGTCACTTGATAAATAGCTCTATGCAATAAAAGGGGTGACTTCTCAACCAAGTCAGGGCATGAGCCTAGCATTGGCATGACCCTATTCCGAGGACGCGAGACTTATGGCCAGAGCATGAGCATTGGCCTGACAACACTAACCCTATGAAGAGAATGGACATCCTCACTGACAGATTCCTTCTCGCTATGTAAAAGAGGACGGGAAGTGAACCAAGGGAGAGGGTCGCCTGTATAACGTATCTAACCTTCTCATCTCTCACCAGTTTCCATACCTAAAGTAATACAAGGGTGTCAAAAACCACAGTACCAATTAGGAAGAAGTCATTGGGACATGCCATCCGGTAACCCTTCATTTCAATACTAAATATCACTAATTATCGCTAATTATCTCAATTATAACTAACCTGTCCAGCGGTGGGTGTGTTGGTAAGGGACACAATGGCATCCAAAGAGCACAGCAGGAGCACAATAGCCAGGATCCGCCGGTGGGATCTGTAGTCGAAGATGGAACTAAAACTGGGAGCTCGATCTCTCTGATCTAACACTGCCTCACTTTCCGGAACCCTGGGGGATAATTGGAGTGGAATAATTGGGAAATAATTGGGATACAAAATTGGAGTATGATCAGTGATCATTGATCACAACAAGTTGAAAACTCTCCAAAACTCTCCAAATTATACTCACTGAATGCCAAGTCTGGATAGGCTGACCACTGCCCGTTTGAACTCCCTATTCACTTTTTGTCGGGGGGAGGGTGGCAGGTGGTAGATCAGGGATAGAGGGATTAGGTTCAGAATCCAACATATCACAACAAATACCCTCCAAGAGGTCGGAAAGAGAAACCTCATCATGAAGCCAAAATACACACTGAACCTAAAGGATTTATATTTGGTAATGTCAAGTTTGATCTACCGAACCCTCACAATGCTCTGACAGTTTTGAACCACACAAAAGCAATTGGAAACATACCCAATATAATTGTTTGGTACCTACGTTTTAATGACATCATGGACGACAAGAAAGGCCAGGTGAAGATGGAAGGGTAGGAGCTCAATAACCGTCACCACCACTGCCACCATTATCATTGACACTGCAAAACCTGAAAATATTGAGACTACATATTGAACGGTTTCTCTTGCTAACCAGAATTCAATGAACTGTCTGGCGGCGCCAGGCCCCGTGTTGACAGTGCGGTCAAATCGGATCGACAACGCAGGTTGTCTTTCCCGCTATGAAACACCTCGCCCCGGCCCAGTTTGAGAGCCGATAGATTCGGAACATGTTAACCAGACAGACAGACACGCCACTTACCCAGTGAGAAGGTTGCTATAGTGAACATGCTGACTGTTCCACATGCTCCAAGCGTTACCAAGGCGACGTTCAGGGTAAATAGACCCAATATCATGGGAATCTCCCTCCGACCAATGTCACCGATTAACCCTCCAACTAGGGCACCTAAACCTGTTAGGAGAGATAGGGAATGTCAGCAAATCAAATTTTAAATGCCATACCCAACTTCCCATAACCCACACTACTATATCCTCGCTGACAGGATAACACAAGAGAAACGGTCTCCATGATCAGCTGTATGGCGGCGCCATACCCCATTTGATTCTCAAATTGTTCGCTCAGATCGGGTCGGCGGCGCCAGACAGATGATCAGAGGGTGAGAGCCACACCTACCTAAACCAAGTCCATAGACCTCATTACTTTCATTCTCATTGCCGCAGAACAGCCCAAATTCAAGCATGTAGGAGGATTTGAGGGTGGAATCAGAGAATGTTTGGGTGAGTTTACATAGCATCGTGCCATTACCACACAGTTCACCGTCTATACCGCATTCCCTGGAGAGATAAGAGAGTCAGGTATTAGACAGGTATTCGGTTTGGATCTGTCAGAGCATTGGCCTGACCCACTTCTCGCTTCTCTCAAAGCGCGAGAACTGTAGTCAGAGCATTGGCCTGACAGGTTTGGATAGTAAAATGATATTGTGCACAAGTGCCGCGACCCCATCCGAATCAAATGGGGGGTATGGCAACCCCTTCACGCAACCAAACTCTCTACAGTTTGGGTTAGAATTTGTGAAGGGGTCACTAACTGTTACTAGAGCATATAATTGGCCTGACAACGAGCTTGGTCTTGTTATGTTCTAACCCTCCTTTATATTGTGTTTCAAGGGCGGGGCGCACGAAACACATTACACAGTCTAGCTAGGCAAGCTTGGTCCTTACCCGAGTTGTTTTTTGTCCACAGAGCTTCCAAAAATAACAAAGGTATTGGTGATGTTTAGAACTAGTAGTGAGAGAAACACCTCCAGGATTAACAACTGGGAAGAGAGAGGGGAAATAGATTAGACTGTGAGACTAGATCTAAACAAGAATTATTGCATTATGTGATCATAATGCGGTGTTTCCCTGCCACAAATGGATTTAAAATTGATGAATTAGCTTCAAAAACTGGATTTCCTGATGAATTTTGTGCTCAAAAGCAATTTTTTGCTGTTGCGATGTTGGTTACTAAGGTAACTATTTTAGTTGCTATGGTAACCAAAGCAGTTGCTATGGTAACCAAACCAGCTTCTATGGTAACCAAGACAGTTGTTATGGCAACCAAGACAGTTGCTTAGGAGACCCTAGTTGGTTACCAAGTACTTCAATGTTCAACTTTAACCGCATCTCAACTCGAGTCACTAGTGTGACCGTAGTTCCATTGGTAGACGTTCTACCATTTCATAGCATGGCTGTTCGGCGCCTAAAGTGATTTCAGGTGATAGCGGGAAGTGCTATCAGCGAGTAATTGCGTGCCACAATGTGTGTTAATCATT
>AVPN01000608.1:29263-43068 GCA_000695325.1 Pleurobrachia bachei
GGGGGGGGAGGAGCTGGTGGGTGGTGTGAACACTCTGCGAGTTTTAACCCACAAAATCACCAGGATCGTATTTTTAGTATTATTAGTGTAAGGCAGCGGACTATTGGGATAAGACATTGGATTCCGAGTTCTTGCGTGCTCCTAGTCTTATTTGAAGAAATGAGAACAGAGTCAATACCACTGCTACCTCTCCGTACGAGTTGTTATTGTCAGAGCATTGACCCTATTCGCGTGAGATAACTGTGGTCAGAGCATTGGCTTGACCGAGTTGACCCTATCGGCGATGGTTTGTTAGTCCGCTGGCTTTTTGTTAGAACAAAATAATATTTTCCGAACTTCTTGCATTCAAAATGATAAAAATTTCATCTTTGCTAAAAATAAATCTTCTCACATTCTCTCCTTAACCTTCTCATTATATGTGGGACCAGGGACAGTATAGTATAATCAGGGGTGTAGACAGAATAAGGAAGTGCTCTCCTTACATAACCAATCGTATATCAAGAGGAACTGCACCAAGCAAAGGGGATAACTATTATATGGGGGTAGATTTGGGATCAACCAACTTCATTCTCTCTCTCTTCTTTAAATCCTAAACACCCAAATCAAAAGAAGCTATAGTATATCAACCAAAACATCTTTATTTATATTCCTATACTCATCTCATTCACGCTCTCTCCCTCATCTCAAAGACCAAAGACCTGCTGCTGCTGCGGAAATGATGACCCCTGACACGTCGTAGGGCACACTTGAGTCACTAAACATCTCTCGCCCTAAGAGATGGGGGCATCATGGGGGGTGCTCTATTAGCAAAATAAATATATATTCGTTAAGAGATACAATGAATAAAATGTTAAAATCACCGTACAGAAACATAGTACATCATGTGTACAATGTACACATAGTATACATGTGTACAATGTACACACGTGTATTATGTACTGTACGGTGCGTATAATGTATACCCATAACTCTCTCACTCACTAAAAGCAATTCTCACTCTCTCATTCACCAACATCTCACTTTCTCTTTCTGTCATTAATGTTCTCTCTCATTCTCTCTGTAATGTCATAAGTTGTTCAAGCTATAGTTATAACCTCTCTCTCGCCCATAACAACACAACACAGGGGGCTGCAGCTATATCAATCAACTCGCACTATATACCCCTGGAGAGCTGAACTGTTAACTGAATTAAATTGTTGTTTAGTTCTCTCTCTGTGCTATTGTGACCTCGTAAAGGGGCTACCCTCTCGGTCTGGTGGAGTGTGTATGGACTGGTTGAACGCGTCCCGGCCCCCACCGGGCACCGCATGGGCAGTCGGCGGGAACATGGGTCGTGTCAGGGCGGGAAAGTCTCTTGAGCCCGAGTGAAGGTAGGGCGCTGGAAAGGAGCCGGGAGGGGCCATGAAGGTGTGACGGGGTAGGAACTGAGGCGATACGGGGGTAGGAGGGAAGAGGGCTGGGTTGAAGGCGGGGTAGTTGCTGCTCCGAGATACGGGGAACTGGGGCGGCTGTGGGTGGTTGGACTGTCGAACTGGAGAACTTTCTTCCTCTCCCTCACTACCCGAACAATCCTGAAATAGAAGGAGGGGGGGTAAAACTCAGATAGATATATCCAAACCACTTTTAATAGAAAGTACAGTTCAAGAAAATACAGTTTAAAAAAAAAACAGTTTAAATACAGTAGTTTAATGTGCATCAGATAAATGATATAAATCATGGTATTGTGGTATTATACCACGTGTAACGTACCTGTGTATTTTCCTGTCCCTCTTCCTCGTCCCCTCCACCGCCACCCGACCTCGTTCCTTCCCTTGTCCGGGGGCTATTACTGTTATTCTGATAGTCACCGTTCTTCCACTGTCCAAACTTTCTGTCGGCCACCCCGTACTCCGGACTGTACTCCGCGTTCGACTGAGATGGGAGGGGGGAAGGGGGAGGAGGGGTTAGGCAATTATAAGAATGCAATTAGGGGGGTTAGGAATGCAATCAGGGGTTAGGGAACGTGTAAATGAGGATTACACACAAATTATATTGCATCTAAGTTCTGAAATCTTGTCTCATTATGTGCCGGTCTCACTTTAAAATTAAACCCCGTGTTCAAACTCACTTTAAAGCCCCCCGTTCAAACTCACCGGTGTGTTTTCGTTGTTTGGTGATCCCGGATTATTATCGTCAGAATCCCGTTTTTCCCGTTTGTAATCCCCCTGGTTGTAACTTGGAGGATCATAGGAAGGACTGACGGACCCGAAATTCCTTGTATTACCGGGAGGTTGGCCATGTGCGGGCGAGTGGTGGACTATATTGGGTTTTATATCAGCTGGGGAGGGCGTCAAATGTACCACTGGCTTACTCTCCTGACTCTCAAGGAGGCTCAGGTGAGCGTTTAACCGATCTGGGGCCTCTCCAAAGAGCATTAACAAACTGATACAACTCGTTAAACTCTTCCGATTGATCGTCAGGAAGTTCTCGATCTTGCTCTCCTGTTTCTCAAGGTGGGAACTCTTCAGGGCCTCTGCAGTTCTCTGCTGAATGTAGTACACCCAGAAATCCTTCTTATTATTCCAGTTATTATAGAAATACTCCAGGAATGATGCCGGACCAGCTAACTCCAACTCCTTCAAATTGATGGCATAATCACATTCGTTCTTGGCATACACAACCCGTTCCAACAAGTCCAAACAGTTCTTTAATTTCTCAGCCCCGTTCTCTATCCGCTCCCAATCACACGATGAGTGGAGTCTCTTCTGAAGGTGCTCATGCACATTGTCCAACGATAGGTGAAATATGGCTTTACAGAAAATATTAATGGCGGATGCGACCCATTCGATTGAGTGGTTCATTACGACCAGTTCCGCTTGTTTCTGGGTGACGGGGTTAAACCGAGCGAATATGGTTAGGGCGATCTCGGCACTCCGTTGTACTGCACAGTTGATGAACGTCCAGGCTACCAGATATCTGTGAGAGAGGGAGAGAGTTAGAGAGAGGACTGGATAGGGGTGAGTCTGGGATCAGGGATTAATAACAGGAAGGGGAATGATAATGAGGGAGGGGAGGGAGTTAGAAAGAGAGGGGGTAAGGATACCGAAGAGGGAAAAGGAAAGTTCCACCGAGAGGATTTCACATCATCCTAGGTCTTTATGATCAACTTACTTATCTTCATCCTTATGAGCGTAGAAAAGATGTAACACAAAGTCCTCCTTCGCTACCGGGTACAGGGTAGACAGGGAGAGTAACCTGGGATTCGTCTCGGCTAACTCTCGCATGCTGTTGCTCTGCCAAAATAAGATATCCTGGCCTGATGAGGTGATATATTCGGGTTAACATGGTGATAGAATGAGGGGATATTTGATCAAAAAGTCGCACGGAAATGTCTCCATTGGCCGCACTAAAACTGCTGGGTATCCGCGCTAGTTGTGCGGAGAAACAAGGAATTCGTTATCACCCCGCTAAAGAAACTTATAGCCACTGGCTATAAGTTTCTCTGGCTATTAGCCAGGATCCCAAGTTTCTAAGACGTCTTTAACAAACAAAAACTAACCAAGGGACTGGTGTTGTAGCTGTGTAAGGGATGATAAAGGATGTGTCCTGAGTATACTATGCGCCTTTAATAACTCGTCATCTTTTCTCTGAGAGAAACAGGATAGTATGAGATATATTTCATCATCTTGAATATAAAATCTTTAGTGTGTCATGTGTTAAAAAGGAGATACACAGAAAGCGTGTGTGTGTTTGTTTGTCGGTCATGCTCTTTTTTCATCGTGCATCAAGTATTGAAAAGTAGCCACAACATGATATGCAAACATGTATTGGAACACACACACACATGGTACTAGCTGGGACACTAGAGACGTGGTACACGCACACTAGAAAGTATGCAACACGCTACCCCATGTAAATACTTGTTGAGTGAAGGTTGTGAGACAACAAGTAAATACATACATGGAATATTCTTACTGCGTGTACCATTATACCAGTGTTCCCCACTATACACACATATCAACCCCCACACACACACATAACACACACTCTCTCTCTCTCACCAGTCTGTCTGTCAGGCCGGGGGGAAGGGGTCCCGGGAAGGAGAGGGGGTGCCTAGCGGTGCTCACCACTGCTGCAGGGATAGCCGCGTGGGCAGCCGATGGTGGTTCTGTTGTTGCTGTTGTTGGGCTGCGGCTGCTGCAGCGGCGTAGGAACTACGGGATGCCGCGTAACTTTGCCTCTGGAGAGAGATGGTTACATTAGTGGGTCTTATACCTCTCTTCAAAACTAATTAAATCAAAAACAAAAATTTAAAAGAAATATTTAATCGCTCAGAAAGGGGTAACAACAAATGTGAACACATGCTGATACAGCAAGCTGAATGAGGAATTGACTGACAGCTGAATGGGCAAGACTGTACAGCAAGTTCT
This sequence comes from Pleurobrachia bachei, assembly GCA_000695325.1. Classification (NCBI taxonomy): domain Eukaryota; kingdom Metazoa; phylum Ctenophora; class Tentaculata; order Cydippida; family Pleurobrachiidae; genus Pleurobrachia; species Pleurobrachia bachei. The sequence continues at coordinate 33,673 of AVPN01000608.1, forward strand.
CACCGATGCTTCAGAGAAATTACCTTTGGCATTACCTGGACTTTGCCCAGTTGGTGGTTACTATGGGAACCATTGTACTTGGTTATCCTATATCTCCCTACTTTCGTGTCAAAATGTAACCTCAACTTAAACCGGCACTTTCGGTTACTAGCCGCCTTTGGATCATCCATTTCCCGCCAGTTAGCTGATGCTGATCGGTCTGGAGAGAGAAGGGGGGGTTAGTTAGGGATCGGTCTGGAGAGGGGGTTAATAAAAATGGGGGGAGGGGGGCAGTTCGCATTTCGCTGAGGCTGATCGGTCTGGAGAGGAGGGAGAAGGGGGTGGGTAGGGGCTGGAGGAGGGGGTAGGGTTTTTGTGAAGGTAATGGGTGCCTCGCGTGGTGTGAACACTGAACAGTGGACCTTGTGAGTTAATTGACCCACAAAAGCATCCGAATTAGATGGTAGTTTTAGTGTAATCAGTGTAATAAGGCAGCGGACTATGTATTGGGAGAGTACACTAGATATTAAAGGTGGTACCGTTGGTACCTCTCTGTACTGTCACCAAGGTCATGACACTAGAAATATAACCCAATCGGCCAGAGTGGTAATCTTTAGTCCGCTGCCTTTTGTTCAAACAAAGTAATATTGTCCAAACTTCTTGCATTCAAAATGATAAAAATTTCATCTTTGCTAAAAATAAATCTTCTCACATTCTCTCCAATTCCTTCTCATTATCATGTGGGACAGTATTGTATAATCAGGTGTTATAGACGGAGGAAGGAAGAGCTCTCCTTACATAACCAATCGTGTATCAAGAGGAACTGCACTAAGCAAGCAAAGGGGATAAACTATTATATGGGGTAGATATGGGTTCAACCAACTTCATTCTTTCTCTCTCTCTCTTGTTTAAATCCTAAACACCCAAATCAAAAGAGGCTATACCACCTAATACATCTTTATTTATATTCCTATACTCATCTCATTCACGCTCTCTCCCTCATCTCAAAGACCTGCTGCCGCGGAAATGACACCCTTGACACTTCGTAGGACACACTTGAGTCACTAAACATCTCGCCCTACGAGATGGGGGCATCATGGGGGTGCTCTATTAGCAAAATAAATATATATTCGTTAAGAGATACAATGAATAAAATGTTAAAATCACCGTACAGAAACATAATGTACATGTGTACAATGTACACACAATGTGTACATGTGTACAATGTACACATGTATGTGTTATGTACTGTACGATGCGTATAATGTATACCCATAACTCTCTCTCTCTCTCTCACTAAAAGCAATGCTCACTCCCTCTCTCTTTCACCCACATCTCACTTTCTCTTTCTGTCATTAATATTCTCTCTCTGTAATGTCATAAGTTGTTCAAGCTATAGTTATAACAGACCAAACCTCTCTCTCGCCCATAACAACACAAGGGGCTGCAGCTATATCAATCAACTCGCACTATATACCCCTGGAGATCTGAACTGTTAACTGAATTAAATTGTTGTTTAGTTCTCTCTCTGTGTGCTATTGTGACCTCGTAAAAGGGCTACCCTCTCGGTCTGGTGGAGTGTGTATGGACTGGTTAAAGGCGTCCCGGCCCCCACCGGGCACTGCATGGGCAGTCGGCGGGAACATGGGTCGTGTCAGGGCGGGAAAGTCTCTTGAGCCGGAGTGAAGGTAGGGCGCTGGAAAGGACCCGGGAGGGGCCATGAACGTGTGACGAGGTAGGAACTGAGGCGATACGGGAGTCGGAGGGAAGAGGGCTGGGTTGAAGGCGGGGTAGTTGCTGCTCCGAGAAACGGGGAACTGAGGAGGAGGCGGGTGGGTGGATTGTCGAACTGGGGAACTCTCTTCTTCACCCTCACTACCCGAACAATCCTGAAATAGGGGGAAGGGGGTGTTAAAACTCAGATATCCACACCAATTTTAGTAGAAATTACAGATTAGTTAGTGCTAATATACATCAGATAGATGATATCAATCATGGTATTATTACCACAAGTAATGGATTTGTACCTGTGTGTTTTCCTGTCCCTCTTCCTCGTCCCCTCCACCACCGCCACCCGATCTCGTTCCTTCCCTAGTCCGGGGGCTATTACTGTTGTTCTGGTAGTCACCATTCTTCCACTGTCCAAACTTTCTGTCCGCCACCCCGTACTCCGGACTGTACTCCGCGTTCGACTGCGAAATGAGGGGGGTTAGGCCACATGTAAATGATGGGGAGGGGGGTTAATCTAGTGTGACTTTTGGTATTCTTATTTATTTATCAAGCAATCTTGTCTAATTCTGTGTCGGCCCACTCTCACTCTAAACCCAGTTCAAACTCACCGGTGTGTTTTCGTTGTTCGGTGATCCCGGATTATTATCATCTGAATCCCGTTTTTCCCGTTTATAATCCCCCTGATTGTAACTCGGAGGATCATAGGAAGGACTGACGGACCCGAAATTCCGCGTGTTACCGGGAGGTTGGCCGTGGGCGGGCGAGTGGTGGACTATATTGGGTTTTATATCAGCTGGGGAGGGCGTCAAATGTACCACTGGCTTACTCTCCTGACTCTCCAACAGACTGAGATGAGCGTTTAACCGATCTGGGGCCTCTCCAAAGAGCATTAACAAACTGATATGTTAAACTCTTCCTGTTTATTGTCAGGAAGTTCTCAATCTTGCTCTCCTGTTTCTCTAGATGGGAGCTCTTCAGGGCCTCCGCTGTCCTCTGTTGAATGTAATACACCCAGAAATCCTTCTTATTGTTCCAGTTATTATAGAAATACTCCAGGAAGGATGCAGGGCCGGCTAACTCCAATTCCTTCAAATTGATGGCATAATCACATTCATTCTTGGCGTACACAACCCGCTCCAAGAGGTCCAAACAGTTCTTTAATTTCTCAGCACCGTTCTCTATCCTCTCCCAGTCACATGAGGAGTGAAGTCTCTTCTGAAGGTGCTCGTGCACATTGTCCAACGATAGGTGAAATATGGCTTTACAGAAAATATTAATGGCGGATGCGACCCATTCGATTGAGTGGTTCATTACGACCAGTTCCGCTTGTTTCTGGGTGACGGGGTTAAACCGAGCGAATATGGTTAGGGCGATCTCGGCACTACGTTGTACTGCACAGTTGATAAACGTCCAGGCTACCAGATACCTGTGAGGGAGGAAGGGGGGTTAGAGGGAGGACTGGATCGGGGACGGGCGTAAGAGGGGAGGGGGTAAGGATACCGAAGAAGGGAAGTTACATGGTATTGAAAGAATTTTAGTTTTCACATCACCCTTTGACTAGCGAGACTGTGTTTCGGGCGCGTTAGAACATAACAAATCATCCTATTGTCTTTATTTCGCTACTTACTTATCTTCATCCTTGTGAGCGTAGAAAAGATGTAACACAAAGTCCTCCTTCGCCACAGGGTACAGGGTAGAGAGGGAGAGTAACCGTGGGTTCGTCTCGGCTAACTCTCGCATGCTGTTACTTTGCCAAAATAAGATATCCTGGCCTGACGGTGGGGGATATATTCGGGTTACCATGGTTACGCCTTACGGGCGACCTTCGTGCGCGCTGGCAAGGGGTTACTGCGTTACCAATGGGTTACCATCGTGAAAGGATCCCTGATCACAAAGTTGCACAGAGATCATGTCTCTATTGGTCGCGCTAAAACTGGTGGGTATCCGCGCCGGTCGTGCGGAGAATCAAGGATTTCGTCGCCTTAGAAATACACTAACCTAAGACGTCTTTAACAAACAAACAAACAAACAAACAAACAAACAAACACTAACCAAGTGACTGATGTTGCAGTTGTGTAAGGGATGATAAAGGATGTGTCCGGAGTATACTATGCGCCTTTAATAACTCGTCATCTTTTCTCTGAGAGGATAGTAATAGTATGAGATATATTTCATCCTTGAATATAATATTTAGTGTGTCATGTGTTAAAAAGGAGATATATACACAGAAATAGCGTGTGTGTGTTTGTTTGTCGGTCATGCTCTTTTTTCATCGTGCATCAAGTGTATTGAAAAGTAGCCACAACATGGTATGCAAACATGTATTGGAACACACACACATGGGGGAGACACTATAGCGTGATACACACTAGAAATGCAACACGCTACCCCTGTAAATACTTGTTGAGACAACAAGCAAATACATGGAATATTCATACTGCGTGTACCATAATAATAGTGTTCCACACACATAAACCCCACACACACATAACACACACTCTCTCTCTCACCAGTCTGTCTGTCAGGCCGGGGGGAAGGGCTCCCGGGAAGGAGAGGGGGTGCCTAGCGGTGCTCACCACTGCTGCAGGTATAGCCGCGTGGGCAGCTGCTGGATTAGGGACTAGCTGGTGGTTCTGTTGTTGCTGTTGTTGTTGTGCTGCTGCTGCTGCAGCGGCGTAGGAGCTCCGGGATGCCGCGTAACTTTGCCTCTGGAGGGAGATATTATGGGTTATTATTAGTGGGTTTATAATACCTCTAACATGAAATCAATTACCAAAATGTAAAACATAAAGCGCTCAGAAAGGGATAAAAACAAATGTGAACACATGCTGATATTGTCAGTAAACTGGAGCTAGGCAAACAACAGGCTCTCAAGAATGCTGAAGAGAAATTACCTTTGGCATTACCTGGACTTTGCCCAGTTGGTGGTTACTATGGGAACCATTGTACTTGGTTATCCTATATCTCCCTACTTTCGTGTCAAAATGTAACCTCAACTTAAACCGGCACTTTCGGTTACTAGCCGCCTTTGGATCATCCATTTCCCGCCAGTTAGCTGATGCTGATCGGTCTGGAGAGAGAAGGGGGGGTTAGTTAGGGATCGGTCTGGAGAGGGGGTTAATAAAAATGGGGGGAGGGGGGCAGTTCGCATTTCGCTGAGGCTGATCGGTCTGGAGAGGAGGGAGAAGGGGGTGGGTAAATATGGCCGGGGGTAGTTTGCCTGCCTGTGGTGTTGTGTTGCCAGTCAATGTGGTCCCTCACGGAGTGGGGCGAGAGAGTTTTGTGTGTGTGTGAGAGAGAGAGAGAGAGAGAGAGAGAGAGAGAGAGAGAGAGAGAGAGAGAGAGAAAACAAACAAACAAACAAACAAACAAACAAACAAACAAACAAACAAACAAACAAACAAACAAACAAACAAACAAACAAACAAACAAACAAACAAACAAACAAACAAACAAACAAACAAACAAACAAACAAACAAACAAACAAACACTAACCAAGTGACTGATGTTGCAGTTGTGTAAGGGATGATAAAGGATGTGTCCGGAGTATACTATGCGCCTTTAATAACTCGTCATCTTTTCTCTGAGAGGATAGTAATAGTATGAGATATATTTCATCCTTGAATATAATATTTAGTGTGTCATGTGTTAAAAAGGAGATATATACACAGAAATAGCGTGTGTGTGTTTGTTTGTCGGTCATGCTCTTTTTTCATCGTGCATCAAGTGTATTGAAAAGTAGCCACAACATGGTATGCAAACATGTATTGGAACACACACACATGGGGGAGACACTATAGCGTGATACACACTAGAAATGCAACACGCTACCCCTGTAAATACTTGTTGAGACAACAAGCAAATACATGGAATATTCATACTGCGTGTACCATAATAATAGTGTTCCACACACATAAACCCCACACACACATAACACACACTCTCTCTCTCACCAGTCTGTCTGTCAGGCCGGGGGGAAGGGCTCCCGGGAAGGAGAGGGGGTGCCTAGCGGTGCTCACCACTGCTGCAGGTATAGCCGCGTGGGCAGCTGCTGGATTAGGGACTAGCTGGTGGTTCTGTTGTTGCTGTTGTTGTTGTGCTGCTGCTGCTGCAGCGGCGTAGGAGCTCCGGGATGCCGCGTAACTTTGCCTCTGGAGGGAGATATTATGGGTTATTATTAGTGGGTTTATAATACCTCTAACATGAAATCAATTACCAAAATGTAAAACATAAAGCGCTCAGAAAGGGATAAAAACAAATGTGAACACATGCTGATATTGTCAGTAAACTGGAGCTAGGCAAACAACAGGCTCTCAAGAATGCTGAAGAGAAATTACCTTTGGCATTACCTGGACTTTGCCCAGTTGGTGGTTACTATGGGAACCATTGTACTTCGTTATCCTATACCGGCCAACTTTCGTGTCAAAATGTAACCTCAACTTAAACCGGCACTTTCGGTTACTAGCTGCCTTGGGGTCATCCATTTCCCGCCAGTTAGCTGATGCTGATCGGTCTGGAGGAGAAGGGGAGAGAAAGGGGTTAATAAAAATGGGGGGAGGGGGGCAGTTCGCACTTCGCTGAGGCTGATCGGTCTGGAGAGGAGGGAGAAGGGGGTGGGTAAATATGGCCGGGGGTAGTTTGCCTGCCTGTGGTGTTGTGTTGCCAGTCAATGTGGTCCCTCACGGAGTGGGGCGAGAGAGTTTTGTGTGTGTGTGAGAGAGAGAGAGAGAGAGAGAGAGAGAGAGAGAGAGGGGAGAGTTGGGAGGGGGGAGAGAGAGAAAGAGAGAGAGAGATCTATGTGAAATGAATTTTATAATAGACGGGGAAACTACAAAGGGGGAGATGGGGCTAACAAAAGAGACAAACGAGTGTGTGTATAGAAAGGGGACAACAACACCAATATATCACACCCAACTGTGTAAGGAGTTGAGGCCGAGGGAGACATAAAAAAAGTAGTTGAGGGAGTTTCGAGAAAAATATTGATAAAAACACTACTTTGGTCTTTGGAGTTTGACTGACTCAACAAAGCATCAGCGTGTTTGGCGTGTGTTGAATACTGTTATGTTCTAAAGTTCGCGAAAAGAGGGTCGAGCTAGGCAAGTTGAATGACATGATGTGAAATATAAACGCACCTTTGCCGTAGTAGAAACACACATAAAGGACATGTTTGTAGGGGAAATACGTGGCGTCGTGCCCCGTTTTACTGCTCCTTTTCTGTACCATCGTTTGGGTGTCGGAGAGATATCTGTCCCATAGCACCTGAATGGAGATAGTTAGAGAATAGAGAGATATCTGTCCCATACCATACACCTAAATGTAAATGGAGAGATGTGGAATTTATAGTTCCCGCCATTTTAATATCATGCCACATACACGACACATTTGACATTATGAGTCATTACTAAGGCCCTCCTATCTTTTCGCTAATTAACCCTTTCAGCTGCAGTAGTTCTTTCTAGCTAACGAGTTGACCCTAATTTAACATCCCTCTCTATCTGTCTCAACTATCGTTCTCCCTCTCCCCCTTCCTAGCTCTTGAACACCAGCTGTGCAGCACTAGGCAGGTGCCGCATTCTTCCTCTCTCTTTCCCTAATTTCCCTCTCACCCCCTCACTCTCTCTCCCCCTTTTCTCTCTCTCTCCCCCCCTCTCTCTCTCTCTCTCTTCTCTCTCTCTCTCTCCCTTTCCTACTCTCACCCCCTCTCTCCCTCTTAGTACCTACACGGTACACACACGTGTAAGCTCTACACACACACACACACACGGACAACTTTCTAGAACTTCACCCCCTCGGAAAGACAACACTACTCCTCCTCTCTCCCTCCTTTACTGCAATGGTGAGAGAATTTCGAGCATGGCAACATCCCCAAAATACGGAATATTCCCCAGAAAATCGAAATCTCGAGAGACATTCCGTGACGATATGCAGATAGACATTCCATGAGGATAACAAATAAATCACTTGCCTTGTTCGGCCCTCCTTGAACAAAACAATAAATCCCCTCACCACATACCTTGAATTGTTGAAAGTTTGCAAAGCTTTGCCCCTCGTAAAATGATATGGAGGTATGACCGTGTGCGTTAGCGTCTGCATTACTCGCACCCCCAAAATCACTATTCGCGGCTGGCTGCTGTTGGCTGGCCGTCACTACTGTGCTTGGTGAGGAGGAGACTGCAGTGGGGTGGGCGGGAACGGGCGGTGGCGTGTTATACACAAAACCACGGTACATCGGAACCAATCTGTAACTCTGTGGAATGATGGGCAGGGGGTTAGCATACTGGAGGGGCAAGGAAGGGAAGGGACTATAAAACAATGAGGCAGTGGACCCCAGTATCCAAATAATCTATTTTCCAAATATAATGAACAAGAATAAGGAATTCAGAAATCGGGGACTATTCAAAATCTTTAGATGGGACGGAATAACAAAAGGACAGTGATATAGCTGTACTGGGGCGGCACAAATAATTTAAACATAAGGCATAATGATGAAATAATGGCAGTAAAATGTACTTTTTAGAATGATCAACAAGCGAACAAATTGTACACAAAATACGGTAGTAAAGAAAGAAGGTAGTAAAACAAAATAGCTAACAATGTGATATAGTAACTGTAGAAAGCGATGAAAGATAAGACTATGTGAGATGTAGGGATGAAGAGAGATAGAGGAAGAGAGAAAGAGAGAGAGAAAGAGAGAGAGAGAGAGAGAGAGAGAGAGAAAGAAAGAGAGATGGAGAGAGAGAGAAAGAGAGAGAGGCAGAGATAGAGAGAGAGAGAGAGAGAACGGAAACTGCAGCAGTGCTAGACGTGATAACGCGGTCCCTGTTAAAACAACTCAATGTATGCCGCCACTAAGTCTGTGTACAGGGTGTCCCACTGCGACAATACATTTGCTAATACACGACACGTTGCAACACATCCGTGGCTCTCTCACACACACAACTAATTTCACACGCACACATTCTACATACGCACAGAGAAGAAGAGGAGAGGGAGAGAGAGAGAGAAAGAGAGGGAGAAATACACACACACACACACAGAGGAAAAGAGGGGGAGAGAGACGTATACACACGGACACTGTAGGAATTATACACTGCATAAAGAGGAGGGGAGCTGAGTGTTCGCAATAGACAATATACACACACACACACACTCTCTCTCTCCCTCTCTCTCCCTCCTTCTCTCTCTCTTTCTATCTCTATCTCTATCTCTCTCTCTCTGTCTCTGTCTCTGTCTCTCACTCTCTCTCTCTCTGCCTCTCGTAGCCGGGTAATGAGGAAATGGCGGGGCCTCAATTAACCTGACTGTGTGCGTGTAACAGACAAACGTACACACACACTCATCCAATTAAGGAAGAGAGAAAGAGAGAGAGAGAGAGAGAGAGAGAGAGAGAGAGAGAGAGAGAGAGACATAAAGAGAGGAGCTAATAAGAAGAGTGAGAGGGGGTGTAATTGTGTAAATGACTGGGTAATTGGCTACAGAGACCCGTTATTACACACAACACTAATTGGACCACTATACACACAAAATGAGACGAAGTGAAACATCAACAGAGCCGAGTGTGATAGGAAGAGAGAGATGTGGCTGAATGAGGAAGTAAAGAAGAAAGAGAGAGAGAGAGGGTGAGAGAGAGAGAGAGAGGGTGAGAGATAGAGAGAGAGAGAGAGAGAGAGAGAGAGAGAGAGAGA
>AVPN01000609.1:0-14816 GCA_000695325.1 Pleurobrachia bachei
CGGAGCCATCGCCTATGTGTGGGGATCGCACTAGGTGGCTATGTCGCCAACAGTTAAATGACTTATCGAATCCATAAATAGTTGAAATTATTTTAAAATATCGCCTAATCGTTTATACTTCTATGCCCTCTATGAATTGTATTCCTTCTATTTTTCGAAGGAATGTATCATTATCAAGTAAAAATAGAGCTATGTTATGTACTTGATCTATTCCCTCGAATATATTTCTTCAAGCCCCCATTTTTGGAAGTGGAAAACTAATACCTAACATCGCATCCGGGCATCCCCTAGTTTACTTCGTGGCTTTCACAGTTGCCTCCCATTTGTAATATTAAACTGGTGTGGCACAAACTCAATAATATTAAAGTGTCATTTCGTGTCTCTCTAGTTTTCCCGCTCTATCATATTAACCTTGCTCTAAACCACTCTACCGTCTAAACCTTACAAAGGGTTGGTTGATCTGAGGACAACTAATGCTAATAATAGCATCTTGTGCTTGCTCTACATCACACTCCATATAGCTATCCCAACCTCTCATATCAATACCCCTGAGCTCACAGTGGGACACATAAGCCCTCGCAGTGGTACATTCCACCGCTGCAAACGGTTTATCTCCAGCGAAGGGGTCATCGTCTTCACGTAGCAGGTTCAGATAACAGTAATCGTATAGACAACCCTCGTAGTAGAACTTTAGATCAACTGTGTCCTCACACCTTTTTAGAGCTGGGTTCTCGACCAGATTCTGGCAAACCTCTTTAGCTTTCAGACTCTTCCCGTAGTTGGACCCGCACGGCTCGGAGGGGTTGAACAAGACAATGGGGGACAGAACACACACCCTCTCTCTGTCAATCTTCCAGTTGTCAGTGTAGACATTGGGTTCCATTGAGTCAATCAGACCGTCATCCAGCTTGGTCGCTTGTCTATGTTCGTTGTCATCATTTTGGTCATTGTTACCACACACCCCGCACATGCTCCCCTCTTTGTCTTGATCAACACCAATCTGGACACTGACGAATCCGTCCCATCTGGAGAGGGAGAGAGAGATGTTAGAGAGGGAGAGAGATTTTAGAGAGGGAGAGATGTTAGTCACCCCTTTTTATATGAGCTATATTAACGCGGAGGGGTAGTTTCATTACCAGAGAGAAGGAGATGTTAGTTTGAACTGTAACTCAATAGTCAATATTACAGTCGAAAGCTCTTAGTTAACCGCCTTACCGGCCATGTATTCCGTCTTCGGATGCATGACCGGCTGGCAAATTTCAGTCGCTAATTAATCATTATATGAGCTTTTCAGACGCTCATTAAATTTCAATCGTTCATTTTTTTCTCGTGCCATAATTCTCAGTAATGCATTACCTCCCCCCCTTCTTGAGTCGCAGTATACCTGATGGTAAGTCCAATGTCGTCATTCCGACCCGTAAGGATCATGCCATCAAATGTGAAGACCATATTCTCCGTATTAACCGTCTCCCCCTGAATGAACTCCCTCTTCTCCCCATCGATGTTTATTATCCATCCTCTCATCAGGACGACGGGACGCTGGTTAATGAATATCGTGACCTGCGGAGATAGAGAGATGGAGATGGAGAGAGATGGAGGAATATCGTGACCTGCGGCATTACGAGTGGCAACTTGAGAGAGATAGTACAGTCGGACCCCGATATACCGGGTACCCCGATTTACCGGACAAAATCCTTTCCCCCGAGTATCCCGGTAAATCGGGATCCGACTGGAGTAGCATCATGCTACCTTTCAGTATATATTACGCATAGCAGCGAAGTCGAGGGATATATTTGCCGAGTTTCCCGGGAAACGATTACAGCAGGGTGGTCAATCAGTATGCACGGTTTAACAGTTATTGGTAACCAATACCATATCGGGGGAAATATATTTATTCGATGAATTGGGGTTATGCCGTTATGGGTATAAAATTCGGAGCTGATAAACCGTTGGTAACGAAATATTACTTCTAGCTTGCGAAAGGTATCTGAAATAACGCGCCACTGGCAAGAGTTTATGCATCATATGCCCTCTCTGAATTGTATTCCTTCTATTTTTCGAAGGAATGTATCATTATCAAGTAAAAATAGAGCTATGTTATGTACTTGATCTATTCCCTCGAATATATTTCTTCAAGCCCCCGTTTTTGGAAGTGGAAAACTAATACCTAACAGAGCATCCGGGCATCCCCTAGTTTACTTCGTGGCTTTCACAAGTGCCTCCCATTTATAATAAACTGGTGTGGCACAAACCCAATAATATTAAAGTGTTATTTCGTGTCTCTGATCGTTTTCCCGCTAAATATTATTTACCTTCTAAAACTCTCTTTTCCCCTAAAATCTACCGTCTAAACCTCACAAATGGTTGGTTGATCTGAGGACAACTAATGCTAATAATAGCATCTTGTGCTTGCTCTACATCACACTCCATATAGCTATCCCAACCTCTCATATCAATACCCCTGAGCTCACAGTGGGACACATAAGCCCTCGCAGTGGTACATTCCACCGCTGCAAACGGTTTATCTCCAGCAAAGGGGTCATCATCTTCACGTAGCAGGTTCAGATAACAGTAATCATAGAGACAACCCTCGTAGTAGAACTTTAGATCAACTGTATCCTCACACCTTTTTAGAGCTGGGTTCTCGACCAGATTCTGGCAAACCTCTTTAGCTTTCAGACTCTTCCCGTAGTTGGACCCGCACGGCTCGGAGGGGTTGAACAAGACAATGGGGGACAGAACACACACCCTCTCTCTGTCAATCTTCCAGTTGTCAGTGTAGACATTGGGTTCCATTGAGTCAATCAGACCGTCATCCAGCTTGGTCGCTTGTCTATGTTCGTTGTCATCATTTTGGTCATTGTTACCACACACCCCGCACATGCTCCCCTCTTTGTCTTGATCAACACCAATCTGGACACTGACGAATCCGTCCCATCTGGAGAGGGAGAGAGAGATGTTAGAGAGGGAGAGAGATTTTAGAGAGGGAGAGATGTTAGTCACCCCTTTTTATATGAGCTATATTAACGCGGAGGGGTAGTTTCATTACCAGAGAGAAGGAGATGTTAGTTTGAACTGTAACTCAATAGTCAATATTACAGTCGAAAGCTCTTAGTTAACCGCCTTACCGGCCATGTATTCCGTCTTCGGATGCATGACCGGCTGGCAAATTTCAGTCGCTAATTAATCATTATATGAGCTTTTCAGACGCTCATTAAATTTCAATCGTTCATTTTTTTCTCGTGCCATAATTCTCAGTAATGCATTACCTCCCCCCCTTCTTGAGTCGCAGTATACCTGATGGTAAGTCCAATGTCGTCATTCCGACCCGTAAGGATCATGCCATCAAATGTGAAGACCATATTCTCCGTATTAACCGTCTCCCCCTGAATGAACTCCCTCTTCTCCCCATCGATGTTTATTATCCATCCTCTCATCAGGACGACGGGACGCTGGTTAATGAATATCGTGACCTGCGGAGATAGAGAGATGGAGATGGAGAGAGATGGAGGAATATCGTGACCTGCGGCATTACGAGTGGCAACTTGAGAGAGATAGTACAGTCGGACCCCGATATACCGGGTACCCCGATTTACCGGACAAAATCCTTTCCCCCGAGTATCCCGGTAAATCGGGATCCGACTGGAGTAGCATCATGCTACCTTTCAGTATATATTACGCATAGCAGCGAAGTCGAGGGATATATTTGCCGAGTTTCCCGGGAAACGATTACAGCAGGGTGGTCAATCAGTATGCACGGTTTAACAGTTATTGGTAACCAATACCATATCGGGGGAAATATATTTATTCGATGAATTGGGGTTATGCCGTTATGGGTATAAAATTCGGAGCTGATAAACCGTTGGTAACGAAATATTACTTCTAGCTTGCCATATAGTACCTCTATGGCGAGGGGTAAATTCGATACCGAGTAAACTGTGCCGGTCTTTTATGTGACCGGCGCGGTGACGCCCCAATAAAAGGTCCACTATAAATACCTGCTCAAGACACGTTCCAGCTCCACAGGGTGTGAAATCACCATAAACCAGCCATACAAAGTTGGTACAGTCCATCGATAACAAATACGTGCACTCCCCTGGAAGACATGGAAGATTAAAAGTTCCAATAAATAAATTCATCAGGTGAGGGGTGACCTCGGTCTCCGACTTCCTGTGATCCAAGTACGGGTGTGACAAGGTTCCACATGTGTGAGTTGTGAGTGACAACGATTTCTTTAGAGTTAGCTTGAAAAAGCTTTCGGTTAGGGACCGTTCCCTCCTCCCAAGGCTTGTTGATAAAACCCTAACCAAGCCAGTGGAGGGGGACTAAGAGCTCAAACGGACATACGATGGTTTTGTATGATTTCGGTGAAGGTGAAGTGTCTTTGAAAATCTGGAAATCCGCGTTCCTTTATAAATAAAAGTATTCGTTATTTCAAGAAGTCCGAAGTACTGAGTTCGCCAAAAAATAGCATCAAAAGCATAAAATTAATTATGTAGGACTCCCTGTGTGGTCGGGAATTGACTTAGGCTTGGGCATCAGATAGAATCAGTTGTGATTTGTGCGATGTAAAATTTATACTAATAATAGCTTAACGTTTTACCAACTTTAGTTAGACTATAGTTTAGTAAACTGATTACTCACACTGCACTCTGCAGTGAACTACCCGCCCAGTGTGACTAACTTAACTTACCAGCAAAGTTGTAAGAATGAGCGTCGTAGGTTAGAATGTGGGGGTCCCCAAATACACTGCACACATTCACCTCGGTAGCAAGCTCTTTAGCAGGTTCAACTGGCTTTGGCTCAACCTAGATGAGAGGCTAGGGTGAGACTCTCAATTTCAGTTCAATTCAACCTCCACTGTGGCGGGTCTTAATGACTAGAAATCATGGTCAGTTCTGTACCTCTAAAACAAAGCTCCTGCTGAATTGATGATCGGTCTCACAGTTGGTAGCCCTTGCAACGTATCTTCCCGACATGGCGGGTGTCACCGAGGGAATAACAATCTCAGCACCTGAGATGTTGGAGAGGGAGGTGGAATTTAGTGCACTCTAGCAATTTCATCTTTTGACTCTCTGACCAATGCTCTGACACTCGTTTGGGGCCTTAGAAAGTACATTCAAGAAAGGATCTAAAGAATCTAAATTTACCGGGTTAATGGTTTTCCCCCAAATGATGATAAAAATAAATAAATTAAGGTTGAAGTTCATGAAAGTTTGAAGGGGACTTCTAATTTAAATTTCCAATAAATTTTAATGACTGAACCAACTTTCATCAAAATTGTGGAAATGTGACAGATTTGAAATTGAACAGTACACGTGCTTCATGTCGACGTCCCGTGTCTAATTGTATAACAGTATTTATACCATTACCAGTCATTACATGCACGAAGAAGATTTAATTCGTAAAAAAACATTTAAACGGTAAAGCCTAGGGTCTGACTGTGGTCTGAAACCCCCTATGGGCACAGAGCTTTTCTGAATCACCTTTTCGAGACGAATCCAACGAAACCGGAATTAGTTTTCTATCTTATCGGGAAGTTTGGGCTTGAGCATTTTCTTTTTTGGCCATTTTTCGGTGCGTGAGCTTATCAGAGGCCTTTATTTCGAAATCCAGGTTTCTGATTGGCCCGCGCATCGAAAAATGACCAAAAATGAAGATGCTCAAGCCCAAACTTCCCGATAAGATAGAAAGCTAATTCCGGTTGTGTTGGATTCGTCTTGAAAAGCTGATTCAGAAAAGCTCTGTGCCCATGGGAATTTCAGACCACAGTCAGACCCTAGTAAAGCCCCCCCCACCCTACCAGTGTACTAAACGGTTATATTTAAATTTAATAGCTTTCTTCCTTTACTGAGTCCTTGATGTGACAGGTGCACCGTTTAGCACCTTCTTATACCTCAAAACATTCATTCGCATTATAAAACAACTGTTAGAGGTCATCCACGTTAGCGAAGACTTTATACTGGATATTATGCAGACACTGTATGACTTGGAGCTTGGAGTAATCTCCATTTTCGCTAGTTCTAAACTGCTTGAATCGAAACCCTTTGTTGTGCTATCTAGCATATTATTATCATGTAACATGAAGAAGCAATTTAATATGTCAAAATGGTACTATGGTAGTACAATATTGGCTTGACTTTTAGTTGATTTCTCTCCTTGTATCTCTCTCTACTTTTCTCACTCACTCTATCCGTTGCCGTCTGTTTCGCATTCTCTCTCTTGCGCTGTTTCATTTTTCTGACAGCTGACAGTGACAAGGTGCAAATGTCATTTAATTTAATTCTCGAACAGGGATTATTAGGCCAAATTAAAGAATTTGAAAAGTTGGCCACATTGATGCCTGCGTGAGATCGACGTCGCGCGTGACTGTGCTCGATCTCACAAGCGAGAACAGATTTCAATGGATCCAACTCGAAAAGCTCAATTACCTTTTCCAACGCTTTCCATTATCTCCCCATCTTTGTCAACTTTCAGCCACTCTACAGAGGGGAGAGGGTTCCCTCCGATCCGTGCCCTAAACTTCACAGTCTCCTCTTCGTCCACAATCATCTCCACATCATTCAACAGTTGCACTACCGGCTCGGTGAACACAGCCGGGACACACTGACCCTTGAAGAGAACCGTGCTGGAATCATAGTCATTCTCACAGCTCGTCTGGTTGAAGGTACAAGGGTTGTAGTGGGTCTTACAGTCTGACCCACACACGGGATCGAAATTGTTCTCATCACATATCATACGGGGGCACGCACACGATGCAGTGGCCGTGTTGTAGTCCTGGACACACACTTTGGGTGGTTTACATGTGACAGTTGCACACAGGTCCAGGACTTTTAGGTAGGCTTTAGATTTGATGTTCCCGTAGAAATTAGCAGCGATACACACATACCACCCCTCATCGAGTTTAGTGACAGGCCCGACTAGTAGATCCTGCTCAATTGTCGGCTGATCGGACTCGTCTCTGTTATCTTTGGTGAATTCGGGTATTTCAAAGTCACTGTCTTCCTTCACAATCACCATCATGGGGTTGATGGTTCCCGTGGCTTCACACCTAAAGTTAGCAATACTCCCCGGGGCTACAGTTACATTCCTGGGGTGTGTGGTGATCCGAGGCTTTTTGTCATCATCCCAGAGTTGGGCGGTTGCCACGGTGATCTGTTCCGTTACAGCGGGAACTCTCGTTGTCAGGTCAACCGGTGGGGCGTCAGTTTCCGGGATATCCGATGGGTTAACCGTGTTGAAGAAGGCAGTGAAATCGATGGGCAGATCGGTTATTGGGTTGGGTGTATTGAAAGAATCATCAGTTATGTCCGGCCATTCCCAGATCCAATCATCTGTTTGGGTTAGGGCCGGGCTGGCCCAGAGCAGAAGGAGGATGAGCAACGAAGGAGAAGTTATCATTGCAAGAAATTACCGTCCACCCTTTGCAGCAGCAGGACATGGCAAACGTGGGTGGCTGGAGGGTGAGAGAGAGAGAGAGAGAGAGAGAGAGAGAGAGATTATTAGGAGGAATTAGGCTGAGATCATGTGAACCCATGCAGAAAGGCTGACAGTTAGTGGCCCGTAGAGGGGAGACATTTTATCACCAAATTTATTATGTAAGGGTTATAAAATCTTTTCGTGACTCTCTCCCAACCGGATGAGCTAGAACGATTAGAGACCTCGGTTACAGCATGTAACAACTTGGAGTCAGACGGTCTGTATATTACTGTGTCACACTGTCCGACGGTCTGTATTACCATGTGTTTTACTGTTACACTAATCTTTACTGCAGAGAGTGAATTGCTTGACACATGGATACCGTCTGAGCTGTCTTCTCCGTTTGGGGACATCCTAAAATCTATAAGTAGTCAAAACTTCTAATAAATATTTCCCTCTTCAGATTAAATTAGATTCATATGTCATTTTTCTTAAATCTGACTGCAGGGACGCAATACGCATGTTAGATTCTATTCAGTCTTGTTTACACTGCACTGTTACCTGAACCCATGCATTGTGACCCAGCTTACTTCACAACCCAGCAGGAATAGAGGACATACACGATGATTGCATACTCATTACTCCATGTATGCCGGCCCCTTCAGAGTCTCAATGAAACTGACAGAGAGGCCAGGGAGAAAATTTCTGTTTATTGTGCTCTCGAGAGCGCTGTGTACTGTGCTGAGTGAGTCTGTCATGTACCGCGGCAATAAACAATAATGTCTTGGAGGAAGAGAGAGAGAGAGCGATTTGAGCTAGCTTGTGGCCCTCGAGTTGGTTTTCGATGAGTTGGTTTTCGATAAGTCTAATGGAGCACGATCATGAAGCAAAATTGCAGGTGTCAGAACCGTGATCAGAGCATTGGACAGGAGCGTTTCAACGTGCGAAAGACAGCTTGCAATTTTTAAATGGTTATGTTTGATGGTAATGTGGTTACTTATTCAACAACATTATGTAGTTGTGCAGATAATTAGGACATGTAAATATATGTATCATCTTATGTGAGACAGAGATCTACCTACGTCATTCTAGTTAATATCATGGCAGTATAAAACGATCCCCCTTTTGTCTTATCCTGCATATATGCCAGTGTCTTATCCCATGCCCTCCTAATGAGATAGATAATGAGCTCATGAGGAACACATAGGAGCTTATTCAATATCCCCCTTGACTCAGCTCTATCTCTATATGATCTATGGAATATCTCCCTATTTCAGCTATATATCTGAGCGCACTGAATCAAATGGGCTATGGCGCCGCCATACAGGCTGTCTCCCTGTACTTTCTATGTAATGGAATATTCTCTATATATCGCTTCTAAAATGCTGATGACCATTGATTAGTGATTTTTCTTGGCGGCGTATTTGGTACCATTCTACACAAAAAGGCATCCGGGTGAATGCCGAAAGCGCAGGGAAAAAAATCAGTATTGAATCGATACTTGGGCACGTCACGCCCCTCATATATGAGGGAATATATTCTCTACGCGACCGAAATCGATTCCGTAATTGTATGGATATGAGTTATGACAAACTCAAGTCTTACGATTCACTATGTTTCTTTCTTTCACAAAAAGTCAAAAATGAACTTTTCATATTTTCGCTCTTCGTAAAAAATTCGAAGTATTGAATCGATTCCGATATGTAGATGACAAATTCGATTCTTACGATTCACCTCGAGCTTGTTTATTTCTAACCTTTTTTGGCGCGATGAAACTAGTTTATATCTTTACTCAAGATCTAGGAGCCGTAATGAATTACTATAATGACTAATTGGGGAGATCTAGGACATGAATTCTGACCTTTCAATTATGTCGAGTTGAACCAGCAGTTCTTTAATTTCAAGGGCTTATAACCGCGTCACGAGCCGGCCGTAGACGAATTAGCAATCTCTCTCCATCTCTACGGTCTCCATCTCCATCTCTCCATTATATGTCTGCCGTGAAGATATATCTGTCTTCACAACGTACATATGAAGTTTTATGAGGTACAATATGCGTGGTGCCATGTTCATGCTATTGTTCACTATATTATTTAGCAAACACGGTGGCTTATGGCCTATGGGGCTGTGGCCACAGAAGAATTTAGTTCCTTACAATAAATCAAAATTCCTTTGAAAGGGGCCCGTCCCGTTTATCATTGAATAGACCATGTGAGTGAATATTGAATTCAATTGAACAGACCACATACATGTACCATGGCCTGGCAGGTCTCCTTTCAGATTTATTATATCCACAATATTGTTTAGCGTTCCACCTGCTATTGTCTAAACTTCAGAGCTTCTACAGTCTTCATTTTTACCGATGGTACACTTCATTACACTTCACTCTTGTTATAGTCATTAGTCATTAGTCATTACTCGACCTACATATGGGAGGGTTGCGTAGGAGTTCTGCCGATCTCGACTCTACACATCCCCATTGCCCTTCCTTGGAACTATAGATCTGTCACAAGTTCTGTGATAATCATGTAGATCGGAGGAGAGAACAGAGGGCGTGTGAGATGCAACCCAACACTATTCACGGGAGATGAATAACAGAGAGATGGAGGGTCGAACAAGGCATGATTATATAGCGGTATTTCATTGTTCTGTGTTTGTTATAGAGCTATAGGGAATAGAGTTGATCAATTGGTGCAATCATCCATGCATGATTTGCCACGATGGCACCATCACTTACTGGTAATTGTCACAGAAGAGGAATTCCTAGGAATAGTTGGTGCCGCAGCCACCTCTCTGCCCGCTACGCGGGCTTCGTTTTCGCACGCTTTGTGCGCAAGTTGTAACTGTAAGGGTGACTGCGTCACCAATAGGAATAGTATATTGCTGCCGTAAACAGTAAAGGGGGGGGGCTTAATTTGCCAAACTCTATGTGAGGTGCATAGACTGTGATACACTGTAAGTTACCGTAACATATTTATATATTGATGTATTCAATTTATTCAAATGAGTTGAGACTTGTGGACCATGTTATAGATCATGTGTGTGTCCGTGATGCACGGTTCCTTTGGGCTTTGACGTATTGTTAAATCGATTCATGAGAAAAGATTGTCTCCGAGTAATACCTCTGCGTTTGTTATGTTCTAACCCTCCCTTTACATGCGTATGGCAGTCTAGCTTGGCAGTTGGCAACCTCTGAGTGCAGTTCTTTCGCCAATGTGGCCAAGCTAAGTGCATGTAGAATCGCTGTCTTCTTATACACCTGCTAGACTCTATCAGTACTGTTCATTACACAGATTAGTTTTTCTACTTTTATTGAAACCACACCAGACTGTCATGTAGCACTCGAAAAGTCTGCGGTCTTTACTGGGTATAAATAAAGTGAATTTGGCCAGTGGAATCCATCTTTTTGTCAAAGATTTGGTTTAAAATGCTGAGTGTCGATTAAGGCCGTGACCTTGCTTTGCTTTCACGAATGCTTTGACCCTTTTGTGGTCCATTATCGCCACCGTAATAATGGAACTTAAAGTACACCCAGTACATTTACATCTTAAAATTGTCTTTTTGCCTACTTGTATGGAAATGTGAAGTATGCTGAACTCTATAGAAAAGTGGATGAATGTCTGCGGTCTGGGAAGTGAAGTTGAATCTATATGATCATTTCCAAGTATCTTGAAGTAAACTATACACAGTGCATTTACGATTTGAAATTTGTTGAGTGACAATTGAAATCCAAAAAAATATATCTTGAGTTAAATTAGTCTTAGTAACAGTTTAGTTTTCAATTTATTATAGTCTGTCATGAATACTTGCTTGTATACGTATGTTTACATGATCATCTGTTAAGTGATATAATGGGACACACATCGCCGATTCGTATCTCTCTTATAATACGTCCTCTCTCTCTCTCTCTCATATCAGAAAGTACCTCTGTATACGATTTGCTTTCTTTAATCCCTCCCCTTTCCTCTCTCCTTTCCTCCTTCTAATTCTATCCCTCTCGCTCCTCTCTCTCTCCTTTCTCTCCCGCCCTCCCTCTATCACGCAGATTACGTTAATCTCCGGAGACGCACCGCTTGACTTCCTTGTCCTCCGACGTTAAGTATTCTACAATCTACACAGTGTGGCCGATTGTCAGAGAGACAGGGAGAGAGAGAGGGAGAGAGAGAAAGAGAGAGAGAGAGAGAGAGGGAGAGAGAGAGAGGGAGAGAGAGAGAGAGAGAGACAGAGAGAGAGAGAGAGAGAGAGAGAGAGAGAGAGAGAGAGAAATCACGCATAAAGGCTTTGATCTTTATACACAATGATGGATCGAGGAGAAGTGTCAGGGAAAACTAGCGTGACGGGAGATAGTCCAAAACGTTTTAATAGAATGAGAGCCTGTCAGCAGGGGTTCCTCAAATATGTAGTACAGAGGGGGAAAAGATGTCAAGTGACAGAAATTCATAGCTCCTATAAATCGTACATCCTTATGGATATAGGCCCCGTGGGGAGGTAATGAGTCATTACCTCCCCACGGTGAGGAGGAGTGGTTTTACGTTTTGAGTTCAGTAAAATTAAGGGATTTCTTTGACAGTATAAATTAATTGCACCTGGAGTCGGCAACCTTGTAGCGGGGCTAAACCTTGTTTTATTAAAATTAAACCCAAAGACAAAGATTTTCCCGTAGTGCTCGAGCTGAAGATGGCCGTTCTCTAAGTCTATTTGGTCTACTAAACATGCAGTGACTTCGTGGACAACCAATCTATTTAGAAACGATTTTGTTGCAAGTTAGAAAAGTTAATTTAACGAAATTCATTGAATCCTACTAAATATACTCAACAACTCGATGCTAAGCAGCTCCATTAGAGTAATATTTGACAAGGTTACATATTGTATTTATAAAAGTTACGTAAGCCGTAAGGTTGATTGGATGCATAAGCAGAGGAAAGATGCCTCTATTGGTACATATATATATTGGTATTCAAGCATATTCAAGCATATTCCTCTCGTTAAATATTTGCATCCAATAAATACCTGTGTCCGTCTCGAACCCATGCTAGACAAGTAAATACCCAATTAATTCTTTAGGTTATGAGATGGTATAATAATTACCCTCTCCCCACAAAGAACAGGAAAGTAAAGTGAATATCCAGGGAGTATATCGCGTAACTTTCTCCATCTCTCTCTCTCTTTCTCTCTCTCTATCTCTCTATCTCTGTATCTTTCTAGTTATCTCTGCCTCAACTCATCATTGACTACATTTGATGAGACTGTAGTCTCCCTTCCGTAACGGTGAATGATATTATGAGTAAAGATAGTGAAAGAGTGAGTGAAAGAGTGGGTGAAAAAGTGCGTGAGAGTGAGTGAACGAGTGAGTGAAAGAAAGAGTGAGTGAGTGAGATAGTGAGATCGAGAGAGCGAGAGACAGAGACAGAGAGAAGATAAGAGTTGAATTGAAAAGGTCAAGATCATGGTTAGAAATAGTAAAAATCCCATGTGATTACTAATGACCAACCAACTTTCTGCGACCACAAAGATCAACCGCATGTGTGTCGGAAAATTCAGCTTGGGAAAAGCAATGGTGAGGCGAAATCTCTTAGAGATCTTGTCACGGCTAGGGATTAGAATTTTTTGAAATGGGGTCTTGAAAGTTCATTAAAACGTCAACGAAATTTACGTTTAGTTGCATTCGAGAGACTCGAATCACCAAATGGGAGACTTAGCACTTGTCTACAGTAAATTATCCTGCCAACCTAAACAGCGAATCACATACAACCTAACTGAGCTGCCCCCTCCCCCGAGCTGCCGCGATGGAGCTAATCCTTTAAGCTTGTCACACTATAGCACAATGCATTTATATATCCATTATTCAATGTAGTTAGTCGAATTTCCACGAGAGAGCTCAATCGATCCAGGACCGAGAGCAGAAAACAAATCAAAACACGTATTTTATCCAAACAATTGTTTCGCCACCTAGGGCTCGTCAGTGGAATAATAATATTCCACTGACGAGCCCTAGGTGGCGAAACAATTGTTTGGATAAAATACGTGTTTTGATTTGTTTTCTGCTCTCGGTCCTGGATCGATTGAGCTCTCTCGTGGAAATTCGACTAACTACATTGAATAATGGATATATAAATGCATTGTGCTATAGTGTGACAAGCTTAAAGGATTAGCTCCATCGCGGCAGCTCGGGGGAGGGGGCAGCTCAGTTAGGTTGTATGTGATTCGCTGTTTAGGTTGGCAGGATAATTTACTGTAGACAAGTGCTAAGTCTCCCATTTGGTGATTCGAGTCTCTCGAATGCAACTAAACGTAAATTTCGTTGACGTTTTAATGAACTTTCAAGACCCCATTTCAAAAAATTCTAATCCCTAGCCGTGACAAGATCTCTAAGAGATTTCGCCTCACCATTGCTTTTCCCAAGCTGAATTTTCCGACACACATGCGGTTGATCTTTGTGGTCGCAGAAAGTTGGTTGGTCATTAGTAATCACATGGGATTTTTACTATTTCTAACCATGATCTTGACCTTTTCAATTCAACTCGTATCTTCTCTCTGTCTCTGTCTCTCGCTCTCTCGCTCTCACTATCTCACTCACTCACTCTTTCTTTCACTCACTCGTTCACTCACTCTCACGCACTTTTTCACCCACTCTTTCACTCACTCTTTCACTATCTTTACTCATAATATCATTCACCGTTACGGAAGGGAGACTACAGTCTCATCAAATGTAGTCAATGATGAGTTGAGGCAGAGATAACTAGAAAGATACAGAGATAGAGAGATAGAGAGAGAGAAAGAGAGAGAGAGATGGAGAAAGTTACGCGATATACTCCCTGGATATTCACTTTACTTTCCTGTTCTTTGTGGGGAGAGGGTAATTATTATACCATCTCATAACCTAAAGCATTAATTGGGTATTTACTTGTCTAGCATGGGTTCGAGACGGACACAGGTATTTATTGGATGCAAATATTTAACGAGAGGAATATGCTTGAATATGCTTGAATACCAATATATATATGTACCAATAGAGGCATCTTTCCTCTGCTTATGCATCCAATCAACCTTACGGCTTACGTAACTTTTATAAATACAATATGTAACCTTGTCAAATATTACTCTAATGGAGCTGCTTAGCATCGAGTTGTTGAGTAGATTTAGTAGGATTCAATGAATTTCGTTAAATTAACTTTTCTAACTTGCAACAAAATCGTTTCTAAATAGATTGGTTGTCCACGAAGTCACTGCATGTTTAGTAGACCAAATAGACTTAGAGAACGGCCATCTTCAGCTCGAGCACTACGGGAAAATCTTTGTCTTTGGGTTTAATTTTAATAAAACAAGGTTTAGCCCCGCTACAAGGTTGCCGACTCCAGGTGCAATTAATTTATACTGTCAAAGAAATCCCTTAATTT
>AVPN01000609.1:16422-27606 GCA_000695325.1 Pleurobrachia bachei
CTCTTTCACTCACTCTTTCACTATCTTTACTCATAATATCATTCACCGTTACGGAAGGGAGACTACAGTCTCATCAAATGTAGTCAATGATGAGTTGAGGCAGAGATAACTAGAAAGATACAGAGATAGAGAGATAGAGAGAGAGAAAGAGAGAGAGAGATGGAGAAAGTTACGCGATATACTCCCTGGATATTCACTTTACTTTCCTGTTCTTTGTGGGGAGAGGGTAATTATTATACCATCTCATAACCTAAAGAATTAATTGGGTATTTACTTGTCTAGCATGGGTTCGAGACGGACACAGGTATTTATTGGATGCAAATATTTAACGAGAGGAATATGCTTGAATATGCTTGAATACCAATATATATATGTACCAATAGAGGCATCTTTCCTCTGCTTATGCATCCAATCAACCTTACGGCTTACGTAACTTTTATAAATACAATATGTAACCTTGTCAACTATTACTATAATGGAGCTGCTTAGCATCGAGTTGTTGAGTATATTTAGTAGGATTCAATGAATTTCGTTAAATTAACTTTTCTAACTTGCAACAAAATCGTTTCTAAATAGATTGGTTGTCCACGAAGTCACTGCATGTTTAGTAGACCTAATAGACTTAGAGAACGGCCATCTTCAGCTCGAGCACTACGGGAAAAACTTTGTCTTTGGGTTTAATTTTAATAAAACAAGGTTTAGCCCCGCTACAAGGTTGCCGACTCCAGGCGCAATTAGTTTATACTGTCAAAGAAATCCCTTAATTTTACTGAACTCAAAACGTAAAACCACTCCTCCTCACCGTGGGGAGGTAATGACTCATTACCTCCCCACGGGGCCTATATCCATAAGGATGTACGATTTATAGGAGCTATGAATTTCTGTCACTTGACATCTTTTCCCCCTCTGTACTACATATTTGAGGAACCCCTGCTGACAGGCTCTCATTCTATTAAAACGTTTTGGACTATCTCATGTCACGCTAGTTTTCCCTGACACTTCTCGATCCATTGTATATAAAGATCAAAGCCTTTATGCGTGATTTCTCCCTCTATAATATAGCTCTCCCATCTGTTGAAGACAGCTTCTAGGAAAAAGTGCCAGCTTTATATTATGAGCTACACAGCTGTAGAGTACTGTGGTGTAATGGTCCAGCTACGTGTACTAAGCTATGGGCCCTGCTAGTTTAACAATCATTAACTTGTATTGATCATTGTGTTATTTTACCTTACACAACTTCCACACAGTCAAATCTCATTGAGTAACTCCCTTTACTCAACAAGTCAAACCTCAATTTACCACACCCGCTGCAGCAAGCTGCAGGGGAATGATAAATGCACGGTTAATCGAAGTCCATAGTATAGGAAAATAAGAGTTAGATATTGTGTATGTGTGTATGTGTGTTTGTGTGTGCGTTTAGCTTGTGTTGCTTGTAGAGCTCAATCACCCACATGTGTAGTATAACGGTACACGTGTGTGGGAACAGGAGATGGAAAACAGAAAGCACCGAATAGAGCGAGGGAGAGAGAGATGGAGAATGGAGAAGAGAGAGGGAGATAGAGAGGGAGAAAGAGAGAGAAAAAGAAAGAGAGCGAAGAGAAAGAGAGCGATACGGCGATCAGTATAAACATGGCCATGAGACAGAAAAAAGTTAAGTGGTATAGGAGACTTGAGATAAGGAAGCGACTTAGTTGTTTAGAGTATATCTATCTCTTGCCCCTTCGCGACAAGCCGGAGGGCGGAGAGAGCATGTCATTATGTCGGTGCATATTTAGAATTAAATAAATATCACGCGTTAGCTAAGCTTATAAATTATGAATAGCTGTATATAACTTATCATCTTTGAAATGAACAGTGAACACTTAACCCTCTATCTTCGCATTCTTTGTTATAGTATTTCAATTTGCTAACTTGTGTTTTGTGCAAGTGTTACATAATCGATACAGCTTGTTTTGTCGAGGGTAGAACAAGGTATAGTACAGCTTCCTTAGCAAATAACAGCTTGATGAAACCGTAAAACAGGTTATCAATCACATTGTAGAGAATAAGGACCGGCTTACTGTAGATCTTGTCTAGGATCAACAATTAAAAGCCTCCTTGATCAGCTGGTATGTATAGCTGGGATTGGGAAGGGTCTTGGTTACACGAACGCCGGTAAGGTTGCGTGATACCAGCGAAGGTTAATTACTATAGGGGGATCCAGTTGGTTATGATCATATCCCCTCTTCTTCTCTCTAGCTCTCCTGCGCTGTCCTCTCTCACGTTTTCGCGAGAGGGTACACCGTGCCCAAGAGATACAGTACCATGAGGACCGAGGGGCGTCTTGAGACTTTTTATTGAGCGTATCACGTGTATGATCCATATGGCTCCTACTTCTACTATTCAATTTAAACCTCTTATAGGTACCCGTTTGATTCGTTCATGTTTGGTCTTTTTTCCCGTCCAGCTTCTTTGCTTGGTGATCATAGCTATAGTCTTTTAACACTTTCGTCCATGTTAGTAACATGAAACGGTTACTCACGATCTTGTTTCTTCAAATTGGACTGGCATTTGCAAAACAGTAAGTAATGGCATGCTTTTTAATCTTTCCTCTGGTAGCAAAGTCCCCACCCCTGATACCAAACGGCAAACTTAATCAGGAACCCGCAATTGATGCATTTCTGTAATCAGGAATACAGACACACCGGTTCATCTCCCCAGGTACACGTTATTGGGTTTGTTTCCAGTGTCCAATCAGGAGAGTCCCGATGAAGAAGCCACTTCTAGTCCAACACCCGACTGCAGCTACTTTATGACGTAAGCACTAGTCGGCAATGAACCCTTTTTAATTACTAACGCACCCATATATTTGGCTACATGGAAGCCTGAGTGAGATCGAGGTCGCGCAGCGACCGAGATCGATCTCACATACAGGCTTCCGCTCAGTTATTGATTTTAGGGTAAACTTGTTCCAAGACCTGGCTGCAAGGAACTACTGAACCGATTTGCATCTCGTTTGTTGCTCCTGACAGATAATTGTCTGTAGTTTTAGGGAAAATACCCGCGAGTATCAGCATTTGAGGAATAGTGGGTCAAAATTGACGCTAAACATGACCAATCTTTAAAGACCTGGCTGCAAGCTCCAACGCTGTTCTCGGACAATCTGCTGGTACTGGGTGAATCGTCATGGTCTTGTGAGTATGGGAAAATACCCCCCGATTCATCACGATGCGAAATGAGGCGATACTTGACGTTTGAGTAGTGCTAGGTCAGATAAAAAGGCCTCCTAAATGGTCTGTAGCGCGCGAATTCTCTCATCTGAGCTCTCTCACGGCTGAAAAGTGTGCTTTTATTGCGCGCACGCAAGTTCATGCAGTGGACAGGGCGGGATCCTATTATTCGCGAAGCGAATATAGGATGCAATGGATCCAAATTATATAGTAGGTGGATACTCGTTTAGAAAGGAAAAGGTCTCTCGTATCTCTCTCTCTCTCTCGAGTGCCTGGGCTTGCCAACGGCAAGCCCACAAGGGACTATCGCAAGCGATATCGCCGGCACTAGGAGAGCAGCCCCCCCAAATCCCCCCACGAAGAAACTAAAAAGAAACTGTAAAGTTGAGAACTAAACAGAAACTAGAAAGTTACATCGATGACCTGACATCTGCCAGACTCACCAAAGGTGGCTCAAGGATTGGGGATGCGTCTCCTGGGTTGGTCGCATGCTGCTTATTTGTGTCTCAGTCTAACCCTTGTGCGACCTGCAGGGGTAGATTCTTCTTTTCCCTTTCTGTCATTTAATGATGGTTGTCTAGCTAGATGTTTTGTGCGCCCCGCCTTCGAAACAGAGCCTTCTTCTTTACAAATGTAAATCAGGGTTACTGTTAGAACTTATATAGAAGATAACAAGATTATGTCCAAACCAAGGCCAGATTAATACCAGATTTTATGGCGGGTTCGGATATTTTTGGTCAGAAAAAGCCAGACAAAAAAGCTATAAATACATGAATCACAGGTTGGCTACATGGAAGCCTGAGTGAGATCGAGGTCGCGCAGCGACCGAGATCGATCTCACATACAGGCTTCCGCTCAGTTATTGATTTTAGGGTAAACTTGTTCCAAGACCTGGCTGCAAGGAACTACTGAACCGATTTGCATCTCGTTTGTTGCTCCTGACAGATAATTGTCTGTAGTTTTAGGGACAATACCCGCGAGTATCAGCATTTGAAGAATAGTTGGTCAAAATTGACGCTAAACATGACCAATCTTTAACGCCCTGGCTGCAAGCTCCTACGCTGTTCTCGGACAATCTGCGGGTACTGGGTGAATCGTCATGGTCTTGTGAGTATGGGAAAATACCCGCCGATTCATCACGATGCGAAATGAGGCGATACTTGACGTTTGAGTAGTGCTAGGTCAGATAAAAAGGCCTCCTAAATGGTCTGTAGCGCGCGAATTCTCTCATCTGAGCTCTCTCACTGCTGAAAAGTGTGCTTTTATTGCGCGCACGCGAGTTTATGCAGTGGACAGGGCGGGATCCTATTATTCGCGAAGCGAATATAGGATGCAATGGATCCAACCCATATATTGGGTGCGCCTAAACTAAAGTAATTGGGATTTATTTCACTGCATTCTTGCAATTCACTGACCCTTTTTGTTGCTTCACTTCAATTGTACAATGACAGGAAGCTATATTCTTTAAAATTCGATGTCTGTCAATGTCTCGCCGACCCAATTACCACGAAATTACGCCAAAAATCTTGATTCATTTAAATTCTCTAGAAAATTGTTCCCTTTCATACAATATTATAATGACCACATAGGTACCATCATTTTTAAATTGGATGCTACATAAGGTGCATTAAACATTTAACAAAACAGTTCGATTAACAATTAGTAACCAACTGCTTCCATAACACCAGGGATGGTTGGTATATGATGCTGGCCATGGACTATGCAATAGCAACGATAAACGCCCACCCCAGCTACAACTTTACCCTTCAGTCTGTGAAACTAGATACATGTGGCAGCTCGGATTCGGGCGAGGCAAACGGCTGGTCAACAATCTTTCGCGAGGTTTGTGATATTAGATCAAACGGTCTGGGGGGAGACACACTGAAGTTGGGCGCGCTCGTTCACATCTCAACCTCGCGAGACACACTGAAGTTCGAAGTTCGAAGTTTCGCGGAAAAGTTTGAATTTCGCAAAAACCCATTTTCGGCTGAGAAATCATTTGAAAGAGTTACTGGTACATCTCTCGAGGTGTCCTNNNNCCGTTTTTGAACTTTTTGGCTAATTCGGTCATTTTTGTCCCAATTCACCAAAAAATTTAAAAACGGCGAAATTGACTCGGTATAGATAAAGGACACTTCGAGAGATGTACTAGTAAGTAAGTTCTCATCTTACAAATTATTTCTCAGCCGAAAATGAGTTTTCGCGAAACTTCGAACTTTTCCGCGAAACTTCGAACTTCGAACTTGAGTGTGTCTCGCGAGGTTGAGATGTGAACGAGCGCGCCCAACTTCAGTGTGTCTCCCCCCTCTGTTGTGGAATGCATTTAAAAGATTATAGGGCCTTATTTCTGAAGCTCTGAAGATGTTTCTATGGAAGATCTCGACTTGCTTAGACTCTTATACCCCCATCCAAGTGGTTCAGAAAAGAACCCATTTTCCAAGAAACCTCCCCCTCAGATATTGGACGAAGAGACAGTAACGGGGGTTGTTGGTGCGTCCTACAGTTTGAACAGCAAGATAGCAGCCCATATAACGACCCCTCGAAAGATCCCAATGATATCATACCAGAGTAGTGCCACCTCCATCAGTGATACCTTCTTCTTCCCATACCTCTTCAGGTTCGTTTGGAGTATTTGTGGGAGGGCAGATTTCTTCATATTTCCGATGGGAAGGTACTTATAATCAACAAGTTTATTGGGACTTATTCAGAGAAGGGTTCCCATCAGGAACTTTATTGGGAGGGGCCGCACATTACGTCGGCGTTCTCTTTGTTTGGTCTCTTTGTTTTATATTCCATTGTATCATGAACTGTGGAGTTTTTCCTTTCTCATCCCTTTCTTTGGGGAGGGGGACTAATGATTAATTAAGGTACCTAGCGTCCCTTATTAAATTCTGTAATTACAGGGTTGATCATACACGTGCTCGTTTAATTCAACTTACACATACTCTGGTAGCAAATTATAGAGCTGTTAGTTCGAGCTCTATTTATCATTACTGCTCGGTATATTATCGATTAGACAGGCGCATAATAAACACATGAATAACATACAGTAACTTAGCATCCCGTGCAGGAGATAATATACAGTAAGACCGGGCAGACACATGGTCATGAGAAACATTAGAGATATATGGATAGAGAGGGAGAGAAATAGATGGTGTTTGAGAGAGATAGAAAGAGAGATAGGGAGATAGCTGGTATGGTGGGAGAATTAGAGGAAGATAGTCCGTGCTCCTCCCATCAGCATAATTGTGGTCAGCGACACAGCGAGTCGAGCGGGAGATCATCCTGGTATTATATGGAGAGAGTGAAAGAGAGAAAGAACGAGAGAGTGAGGGGGGGGTTATGCCGGTATAGAGTTAGAACTTAGGTATAGAGCTAGAGGTATACTATGAGCAGAAAGTGGAAGATATTTATCAGTTAGAGAGAGATATATAAACGATTAAGAAGGATTTCAGGGCTTCAGTGTGAGCTACCAGAAGTACGAGGGAGACGTCTCGAGACAAATTACTAAAGAGCTAGGTGTCTCTTTAAATTATTTAGTGTTCAAACTTTTCAACACTACTTTAAACAAATTAATTTGAGTGTTCCGCTTGTAATCTCTTTGGCGATCCGTGTCAGTGCTAATTTTCTGATTTTTAATATCTCTAAGTAGCGTAAATCTCTGTGGGCTTTTTTGAACGTTCTTGGAGTATTGGGAGTCAGTTTTAGTGCTGTCCAGGAGTGTGAACCGGTGTTTTAGGATGAACGATTTTGATGATGTTACGAATAGAGAGGAGTTTGATAGTACTATGGCTAGAACTGTTTTTTCTGATAGGTCGGGGGGTCAGGGTTGTGTTGTCCTGAGGCGTCTGCTCGACGCGGGAAAGGCTCCGGATGGGATTACCAAAGACCAGCTCTGGATACTCCTGATGAAGAACCATTCTCTACTACCTTCTGGAACAAGGTCACGTTTCGACAGTAGCGGAAGCTCAGCAGCTGACATCTCTATTGGACATGGTGACTTACTGAAGGAAAGTTTTGAGAGTCTTAAATCTGATTTATTGAGTACGATCGAGAGGAAAGTGGAAGACAAGGTGACAGCAATCTTACAGAAAACTGTTCCGAACATTCTTGGGAGGGGCCGCACATTACGTCGGCGTTCTCTTTGTTTGTTCTCTTTGTTTTATATTCCATTGTATCATGAACTGTGGAGTTTTTCCTTTCTCATCCCTTTCTTTGGGGAGGGGGACTAATGATTAATTAAGGTACCTAGCGTCCCTTATTAAATTCTGTAATTACAGGGTTGATCATACACGTGCTCGTTTAATTCAACTTACACATACTCTGGTAGCAAATTATAGAGCTGTTAGTTCGAGCTCTATTTATCATTACTGCTCGGTATATTATCGATTAGACAGGCGCATAATAAACACATGAATAACATACAGTAACTTAGCATCCCGTGCAGGAGATAATATACAGTAAGACCGGGCAGACACATGGTCATGAGAAACATTAGAGATATATGGATAGAGAGGGAGAGAAATAGATGGTGTTTGAGAGAGATAGAAAGAGAGATAGGGAGATAGCTGGTATGGTGGGAGAATTAGAGGAAGATAGTCCGTGCTCCTCCCATCAGCATAATTGTGGTCAGCGACACAGCGAGTCGAGCGGGAGATCATCCTGGTATTATATGGAGAGAGTGAAAGAGAGAAAGAACGAGAGAGTGAGGGGGGGGTTATGCCGGTATAGAGTTAGAACTTAGGTATAGAGCTAGAGGTATACTATGAGCAGAAAGTGGAAGATATTTATCAGTTAGAGAGAGATATATAAACGATTAAGAAGGATTTCAGGGCTTCAGTGTGAGCTACCAGAAGTACGAGGGAGACGTCTCGAGACAAATTACTAAAGAGCTAGGTGTCTCTTTAAATTATTTAGTGTACTGTAGGAGTTGATATATCATGAACACTAGTAGGGGTTAAGAAGAAAGTTAATATATTTTCTTTAGGACGATACCTATTGATGATCTCCAGACTAAGGCACTTAGGGAGCTCCTAGTTCGACTGAATCTCACCTTCATCGGGTTATTCTACGAAAACAGTCCCTACGGAATAGGACTCAAAGAGATGCTCGAACTCGACGAAGAGGGTACGTCATTACATCATGAATTTTTTCCAGAATCTGCCAAAGAAAATATATTTGGCATATATAATATATATACCCACAGCTTTCCCTAAAATACCACATTGCATCGTGGGAGGAATTACATCATATGTTGTCTTTGAAGTTATAAATTAGTTTTTTTTCAACAACTTTGATGGAGACTAGAAAAAACTATTCTAGACCTCAACCACCCCCCACGAAGCCACTGCAGCTCAATTACTTTCAGGTCAGGGAAGGATTTGTATGCTGGAGGGAGGGTTCTTACTACGGAGTGACTCCACATATACCTACCAGGAGGAAGTGAAACAGATCGTCATGGCAACAGAAATAACTGCTGTTGCCATATTTGGATATCGCTCGGATATGAACAAGGTACAGATATCTCAGATTCATATGTTTCCATGGTTACCATCAAGAACATATATAAAACATGGAAGAAAAACTGTAGAATGAAATTCTGTCTACGGAAATGTGTCATCAATTGAGGACACTATGTGTCCGCAAATGTTCTGTAGACAGTCATGTCATTCTACTGAAAAATCTGGTATTTGCAGGTCCGTGAAGCATTCTTGGAACATGGAACTAGTGTGGATCACTACATTTGGATAGCCAGTGATGGGTGGACTCAGTTCGACCAGACACCAGATCTAGGTAATTGATACATCTCTGGACAATCGATCGACTATTCAAACTCTCCTGTGCAGTACAACAGGAATAAAGTCCCGGAAACTCATATCATAACACGTTTCGTATTGGCTCTACTGACTACTTTCCCCGTCCAGAGAAAATAATTGGGACGACTTTCAACGCGGGTATTCTCCCTGACTTTCGTACCTACTACAACGAGATCATGACTGCCATAGTAGCGGGAAATGCAACTGGTTACCATGGTAACGATGAAACTCTCCCAGTCTATGAGAAGTTCGCCGGGGATAGCAAAATGAAAAACATCCTGGTAAGAGAGTTCATTAGACGCGCCTCATGAAACAAAGTTAATTTTATTATTGAATTCACTGCAAAACCAAGACTTAAGTCGTTAATCGTTAAATTTAAATTATGAAGAAGGGGCGAAGATTCATTTTGTTGTAAAGGCGTACGGTG
Organism: Pleurobrachia bachei; assembly: GCA_000695325.1. NCBI lineage: Eukaryota > Metazoa > Ctenophora > Tentaculata > Cydippida > Pleurobrachiidae > Pleurobrachia > Pleurobrachia bachei. Next base: position 25,875 of record AVPN01000609.1, read on the forward strand.
GGATAACGCCCCCACGCACAAAGACGTGCCACTTGTCATGTAAAGTAATGAGATTTCACCAGATAGAGGAAAGTTTCCTCTATTTGGTGAAATATCATTGCCTTGGAAAGTTTCCTCAGAAAACTATATTCCAAAGCCCTACCTCACATTGTTTTAGGAGATGGAGCCAGGGAAGGAGAACCAAACAAACTACATAACTCCAGTGGTTGAGGCAGTTTACGCCTTCGCTGAGGTCCTTCGAAATCAAACTGATCATTCATTGGACCAGAAACTACAAGACCTCAAGTACATGAGTTTACCGTGTGTAGAACAGTCCGAACCAGGCAAAAATATACTTAGTACAAAACGTTTCATCCGACCATTTAACTTGTCCCTATGCAGTTACGATGTGAGTAGAGTATTCAATTTCCGGTCCAGTTACCTCGGTTCAGAACCTGCCGCAGAGAAACTCACGTACGGGACTCAGAGTTATGGGGCGTACGCCTACACCGCATACAGGTAATTTATACAGTTAGCAACTCATTAATTTTGGTGGCAGAAAGAGGGGCTGATAGTGTCGTAATTAGTTGTTGCAACATGTTGTTGGCTTCATAACGTCAGAAGACTGCCGACTGGTAAGGTGCTCTATCTATTTTTCTCAACATATTTCACTGTGTTTACAAAACTTGTGTCCAGCTCAAAAGCGTGGCCCGTGTCCGGGTACACGTGGGATAGTGACGTGGGGAGATCAGGAGGGTAAGTAGATGCTGTAACAACGCAGTGTCATGTGAAGCATAACGTCATATAGAAATATTAAATGCCTTGAGATCATGAGAGCTAGGAATGACTGGGAGAGGGGTTGGAATGACAGTTTTGTCATGAAATGGTGGTGGGTGGGTAGATTTTGGGAGACAGGGGGAGAGGCTGAAAGAAAGAGAGGTAGAAAGGGGAAGATAAGTTGACAATGATGAAGCTAGCTAAAAGGATTTAGTGTCAAGGAATGCCAACCACTAGCAGAGTTGTAACTCCCTACAAGTTCGAGGGAGAGATTTTGGGAAATTCTGATTTCTATAAAGCTTCACGGATATTTAGAATGCCCAAAATGCCCAAAATCACCCCCTCTATCTAGAAGGGAATTGCACTCTACTTTATAATGCATGCGGGTTAGCTAACATATCACTGCAGTAGTACTTGATTTAATATCAGCTACTTCTCTTCAGTTCTACCCTCGAGGATGCCCTTATTGTGGGGTGGTGGCACAACGAGGGACAACACTCTGCTCCCAATATTTCACAGGTATGCATCTCCCAGGTTGATTCATAGACATTAGGATTACCCGCTATATATGTACATCAGAGATCTGAGAAATTTTTTCAATCTTTCACAATTTCTTTTATAGTGTTTACTGTTTAGTTTTGACTTTTGTCTCTTGACTTCGAAACGCAATCATTACATCACACCTGCAATTATAAATCGTAACGTTGAGAAAATCTACCTAACCACTCACTACCATTTCATTAGACAAAACTGTCATGAGCGGGCCGCGGGGTGGTGATATCATGAATCATGAATCATAGCTCCATTACTCATCTAGTAGAGTCGATAAGAACACTCACCTCCTCCGATTTCAGTGAAACTTCTCACATGCTAAAATATGATAATGGAGGTACAAATACCGCTTATTTTAGGTCCGAAAAATTATCGGTTCGTTAATTATCGCTAATTGAAAAACGCCAAAAATGGCCTAAAATCG
>AVPN01000611.1:14326-31626 GCA_000695325.1 Pleurobrachia bachei
GTTACATATTTGTCAAGACAAGTATTACTATCATCCTGCACCACACCACATAAAACACATAGAGAGAACGGTAGACAGAGAGAGATAGAGGGAGAGAGAAAGAGAAAGAGAGAGAGAGAGAGAGAGAGAGAGAGAGTGAGGGAGAGAGAGTGAGAGAGTGAGAGAGTGAGAGAGAGAGTGAGAGCAAGCCCCCCTGTGTAGTGCAGAGTGGTTGTGCAAGTGGTAGTTCCAGTTCCTATCTGGGCGTGACTGCTTGCATGATCGGGTGATCAGCTATCACGCGTTTTGAGAGAGAGAGAGAGAGAGAAAACGGGTTTATCTTGTTCTTCCTGTATTCAGTTCGCTATTCACCTATTGCATTTGCTGAGCTGTTATTTAACACAGCTCAGCCCCCTAGATCACCTTGTCGTACATTGGTCGCCCCAATACCGCTCGGAACCACGTTTCTACACCACAAGGGCTTGCTATACAATTTCGTACTGGGGACATGGGCTGGGACTGGTAGATTTAGGGACTGGAGAGATTTGTCATGGGATTGGTAGATTTGGGGACTGGAGAGAGTTGTCATGGGGTTTGTCGGATGTTGCCTGGCAACCGCGTGGAACACTGGGTTGCTGCCACTGTCCATGGAACAAAAACACGCGACCGAACCGCTCGACAAACCCCATGATAAGATTGATACACGTGTATTTTTTAATTGAAACAATGTAGAGGAATCACAGCACAAGAATAACACACACACTTTTCCACTCCTCACCATGTTACACAGCAAGTCTCTCTCTCCCTTCCTCTCTCACATATGTTTTCAGAAAGTCAAATATCAATGGTCCTCTGCAGGGGACACGCGGTGAAAAAATAATAACGAATAATATATATAATGGATAGGGATAAATCTTAAGATGTTAATTCCATTCTACCCAAACACATATATATTTATCAATCTGTGTCTCTATCTTGCAGTCAGATCTCTAGTCTAACTCCATGCTCGCCGGATCTGGTTTTTCTTCCGACTTCGTGTCTGGCGTGCTGTCCATGGGGGAGTCTGCTGCTGGCGCGGCGTCAGCGCCATCTTTTGGCGTCTCCTCGGCGGCCGGCGCCGGGGGTGGCTCAACCTTGGGCTTAGGTTTGTTCAAGATCGGATTACATTTGTCCTCGAGTTCCTGGGGAGGTGGGGTGTTAGTTGAGAGAGATAGAGAGAGAGAGAGAGATAGATAGATCGAGCGAGAGAGAGAAAGAGAGAGAGATAGAGAGAGAGATATTACCTTCTTCTTATCGTTGATCTGTGACACAGTGACAGGAGGGGGTGAGGTAAGATCCACACCAGTTAACTTGGTGCAATACACGTTGTACACCTAAATCAGGGAACACACTATTATTAGAAACGTCTCCCGCAAAATACTGCCCTCTCCGAACCGGGCCGAAGCCCAACTTGCACGAAATTATAGCCATTCAGTTTGAAATTTAGTTTGAAATTTAGAAATTTAGAACAAGTTGTAGATCAATGAAATAAAGAATATCAAGGCGACATGTACCTGGTCGATTTCGGTTGTTTTTGCTATAAGGGTTGCTTTGTCTTCCTCAGTGAGATGATCGTACTTCTCATCCTTCTGTTCGATCATATCAATGGCTTTCTTGACATGCACCAGACTGTGCGCTAATTGGTTCAGGGCACCAGGCCTCGCTTCAGCCTCCATATACCTCACCTCAGCGGCATCTCCAGGCTTTCTCAGTGAGGCCAACTTGTCGATATAAACCTGAACAAGGGGGGATAGTCACAATGGTAGATGGGTGAGGCTTGTGGAGCGTGTAATTGTAACATGAAATTATTGAAGGTTGCAGAGAACTCCATCTCATGTTAATGACTATATATTTCCCCCACCTGTTTCTGGCAGTTTTCACCCTCATCATAGAGCCAGTCCTCTGTTTTCGTGAGTTCAGCCATGTATGCCTCCTTCTCTTGCTCCTTCATAAACTTTTCCAGTTTCCCATACAACTTGTCCCTGATGCTATACACGTACTCTTCAACTGAGTTCTTGGCCATCTGCCGGTCTCGTATCAACTTATCCGTGGCGATCTGGAGGGAGTTGGGAGGGAGGGTCAGGGAAAACTTGTTCACCATTTTAAATAAATGGTGCAGTGAATAGAAAATGAAAGTATGCTATTTCAGTTGACATGGTAGTACTGTCTTTAATGTCACTTTAAAATTACCATAGCGTTTTCTCGTTCTTGAGCTGCGTGTAACTCCTTGTCAGAGAACCCTTCCTTAGCACTCGTCACCGTGAGAGGGGTCTGGATGGTCTTAGTTTTAGTTTTAGGTTTCTCGTCAATCACTTCTCCGTCCCCCTCCTTCATCTCAGAGTCTGACTTCTCGATCTTTTCTGCTGTCTCTTCAGCCTGGTTTTCAGTTGGCTCCTGGGGGAAACAAGGGGTTAGAAGAGATTACATGAAGTGATATTAACATCATGCTTTCTCTCAGAAACTTCTGAAACATCTTACAACATCGAATCACTCGTTTGATCACTTGAAAAGTTAACAAGTTTTCGGGTTCTACTGTTTACAGTAGCTGACAAACAACAGCTTCACACACACAGACTTACGGAGGGCCCTACCCCGTTAGTGTCAGTTTCCATTTTCTCTTCTTTCTTTTCCTCTTTCTTCTCCTCCTTCTTTTCTTCCTCTACGGGAACCTGAATCTGAAGATGAACACGATATTAGATTATATTTAGTACAATCACTGATTGTTCTGATTATTGATCAACAGGTGAGTAAACATCTCGTTTTGATTAGTACACATTTAGTCCCGATCCAACAAACTAGTAACGATACATGGAGTTCTAACTCACCCTGGTAACGATGTGAGCACTTTCCACCACCATAATACCATGAATATCCACCTTTACTTTCACTTTCACTTTGACACTCTGTCCATCCTCAGCCGGTTTAATTGGCCCAATCTCAAATCTCCCAATGACAGTTTGTGTGTGTGGTAGGGGTGTGATGTAGGATGCTTCTAATACGAGGTTATCCTTTCGGTAGAAAGTGAGCATTTTAGAGAAGGGGAACACGTGACCGTTCTTGAACACCTCCATATCACCTGAGAGAGACAGGATTTAGTTCATACTATCAGATAAAGATATACTGGGAAGTTGTGAGAGTCGCCATTCACTTTTCAGCATAAAATATTGGCAGCTATTTGAGAGGGGCCGCCAAAGAACACTCACCTCCCACGGTCCCATTAGGATCATACCACACCAATTTAATGCCAGCTGGAACCTGATCATTAATTGCGAACTCCCTCACTTTGAATGCAGGAGAGAGGATGGCGCACTGAAGGGCACATCCCCTCGCAACACACTCGTCAGCGTTCAGGGTAGTGGAGCAAGGTTTCTGTAAGATCTCCTCAATTATGGCCTTGGCTTTGGGGATTCGGGTGGCACCCCCCACAATCTCAACCGAGTCGATATCTGCTACTGTGAAGGCTGATGGAGAGATGAAGGGTAGTTATTAGTGTTCAGAAGGGGAATTAGATGGAATTAGTAGTTCTGGTTGATGATTTGAATGGAAAGTTACAATATTCCTATTTCCTAGGCCAGGGATACTGAATGCTGTAACGTACGGGCATCGACAAAGAGAGATGAGAGAAGGGACTTGAGTCGATCGAACAGGTCAGCACTAAGATCCTCGAACTCTGCTCGGTTCATTCTCCCGCTGACGTCTTTATCGTTCATAAAACATTCTGAGGGGAGGGGGGAAACGCTAAATAGTGAGAGGAGAGACACGTTAGAAATGGGGGGGGGGAGAGACACTTTATAAATGGGGAGGGAGACACGTTAGAAAGTGGAGAGGAGGTTATTTTGTGTGCGTTCAAAACTTGTTGGGGGTTGACACACCACCAAACAAATCAATCTCACCGATGTTGAGGGGAACGTATGTAGAGTTAGCACTCATCGTCTTCTTAATCTTCTCACACTCAGTCTCCAGTCGGAGGACGGTCTTCGCTCGACTGTCAATGTCTAACTGCGTAGGTACAGAGAAGACTAAAGAGATGTTCTGTGGGTACTGGTAAAGCTAAGTATACGACTTGAAAGTAGGACGCATGACCTCTTGCACAGATGCAGTAAAGGTGGCTAGGGTGGCGACTGCCACTGGCGAGTGTTGCAGATTCACTTTATGACTTCGTTAGAAAAGGGCTTGCTATACAATTTCGTTAGATTTGGGGACTGGAGAGAGTTGTCATGGGATTGGTAGATTTGGGGACTGGAGAGAGTTGTCATGGAGTTTGTCGGATGTTGCCTGACAACCGCGTGGATCACTGAGTCCGTGTTGGGAACCCAGTGATGTGTTTCAACAACGATAGGCGACAGAACCGTCCGACAAACCCCATGAAATAAGATTGATACACATGTCTTTTTTAATTGAAACAATGTAGATGAATCACAGCACAAGAATAACACACACACACACTTTTCCACTCTATGTTATAGCAAGAGACCCTTTTGCTACACGATAGTCTCTCTCCCTTCCTCTCTCACATATGTTTTCAGAAAGTCAAATATCAATGGTCCTCTGCAGGACACTCGGTGAAAAAATAATAACGAATAATATATATAATGGATAGGGATAAATCTCCAGATGTTAACACATTCCATCCTACCCAAACACATATATATATTTATCAATCTGTGTCTCTCTAGATGCAGTCAGATCTCTAGTCTAACTCCATGCTCGCGGGATCTGGTTTTTCTTCCGACTTCGTGTCTGGTGTGCTGTCCATGGGGGAGTCTGCTGCTGGCGCGGCGTCAGCGCCCTCTTTTGGCGTCTCCTCGGCGGCCGGCACCGGGGGTGGCTCAACCTTGGGCTTAGGTTTGTTCAAGATCGGATTACATTTGTCCTCGAGTTCCTGGGGAGGTGGGGTGTTAGTTGAGAGAGATAGAGAGAGAGAGAGAGATAGATAGATCGAGCGAGAGAGAGAAAGAGAGAGAGATAGAGAGAGAGATATTACCTTCTTCTTATCGTTGATCTGTGACACAGTGACAGGAGGGGGTGAGGTAAGATCCACGCCAGTTAACTTGGTGCAATACACGTTGTACACCTAAACAAGGGAATACAGTTTGTATCAGAAATTAGGGAATACAGTTATTGGATACTTGTCCCAATAAATACTGCCCTCTCCGAACCAAGGAGAACGCGCAGCTTGCACGACATTACAGTCATGTAGTTTGACATTTAGTTTGAAGTTTATAACACATTTTGATGACTGTTAGTCGTAGATCTAGGAAAGAACATCAAGGCGACATGTACCTGGTCGATTTCGGTTGTTTTTGCTACAAGGGTGGCCTTGTCCTCCTCCGTTAGATGATCGTATTTCTCATCCTTCTGTTCTATCATATCAATGGCCTTCTTGACATGCACCAGACTGTGAGCTAACTGGTTCAGGGCACCAGGCCTCGCTTCAGCCTCCATATACCTCACCTCTGCGGCGTCTCCAGGCTTCCTCAGTGAGGCCAACTTGTCGATATAAACCTGAACAAGGGGTTGGGATGTAGTGACAATGGTCGATCATAGATGGGTGAGGTTACTAGTTGGGGCTTTTGAAGTGTCCATTTTTATTGTAACATGAAATTATAGAAGGGCGCAGAGAACTAAACTCGATCTCACATAAATGACCTAATATTTCTCGTTTCCCCACCTGTTTCTGACAGTTTTCACCCTCATCATAGAGCCAGTCCTCTGTTTTCGTGAGCTCAGCCATGTACGCCTCCTTCTCTTGCTCCTTCATAAACTTCTCAAGCTTCCCATACAGCTTGTCCCTGATGCTGTATACGTATTCTTCAACTGAGTTCTTGGCCATCTGCCGGTCTCGTATCAATTTGTCTGTGGCGATCTGAGAGGAGGGAGAGGAGGGTCAGGGCAAACTTGATCAGTGCAGCATTTTGAATCCATAAATGAAAAAGTATATGTTATTTCTGTTGACATGGTAGTACATGGTGTCACTATATATAATTACCATAGCATTTTCTCGTTCCTGAGCTGCATGTAACTCCTTGTCAGAGAATCCTTCCTTGGCACTCGTCACCGTAAGAGGGGTCTGGATGGTCTTAGTTTTAGTTTTAGGTTTCTCGTCTATCACTTCTCCATCTCCTTCCTTCATCTCAGAGTCTGACTTCTCGATTTTCTCCGCGGTTTCTTCAGCCTGGTTTTCAGTAGGCTCCTGGGGACGGAAGGGGTCAGAAGAGATTACAACTAGTGATATCATGCTTTCTCTCTCTCTTATTGGTACAGAAACTACTGAAACATCTTTTTATAACATCGTTTGAACACAAACAGACTTACAACAAAACTAGTTTGAACACTTGAAAAAGTTTTCGGGTTCTACTTGATACAGTAGCTGACAAACAAAAGCTTCACACACACAGACTTACAGAGGGCCCTACCCCGTTAGTGTCAGTTTCCATCTTCTCTTCTTTCTTTTCCTCCTTTTTCTCCTCTTTCTTTTCTTCCTCTACGGGAACCTGGATCTGATGAGAACAGGATATATTATAGTCCGTGCCAAATGACTAAGGCGGTTCGTTATGCGCGTTACCGGTAGTTTCAGGGGTCTAGCAAACAGGAAACGGTAGATACAGACGATTCTAACTATACACGGTGTGCGGCTGGGTTGGTTTTAGATATTGGAACACATTGGTTGGGCCAAATTTGCAAGAATAGCAGCAAAAATTGCGCTGCGGGACCCCTTGAACCGCCTTAGTCATTTACCAGGGACTATACATATTTAGTACAGCTTTGCACATTGAGAATGAGTTCAGAGTTAACTGATTCCAGGATCGATTAGCAATCAATGTGTGAAATATGGAATTCTAACTCACCCTGGTAACGATGTGAGCACTTTCCACCACCATGATACCATGAATATCCACCTTTACTTTCACTTTCACTTTGACGCTTTGTCCATCCTCAGCCGGCTTAATAGGCCCTATCTCAAACCGTCCAATGACAGTTTGTGTGTGTGGTAGGGGTGTGATGTAGGATGCTTCCAATACGAGGTTGTCCTTTCGGTAGAAAGTGAGCATTTTAGAGAAGGGGAACACGTGACCGTTCTTGAACACCTCCATATCACCTGAGAGAGACAGGATTTAGTTCATACTATCAGATAAAGATATACTGGGAAGTTGTGAGAGTCGCCATTCACTTTTCAGCATAAAATATTGGCAGCTATTTGAGAGGGGCCGCCAAAGAACACTCACCTCCCACGGTCCCATTAGGATCATACCACACCAATTTAATACCAGCTGGAACCTGATCATTAATTGCGAACTCCCTCACTTTGAATGCGGGAGAGAGGATGGCGCACTGGAGGGCACATCCCCTCGCAACACACTCGTCAGCGTTCAGGGTAGTGGAGCAAGGTTTCTGTAAGATCTCCTCAATTATGGCCTTGGCTTTGGGGATTCGGGTGGCACCCCCCACAATCTCAACCGAGTCGATATCTGCTACTGTGAAGGCTGATGGAGAGATGAAGGGTAGTTATTAGTGTTCAGAAGGGGAATTAGATGGAATTAGTAGTTCTGGTTGATGATTTGAATGGAAAGTTACAATATTCCTATTTCCTAGGCCAGGGATACTGAATGCTGTAACGTACGGGCATCGACAAAGAGAGATGAGAGAAGGGACTTGAGTCGATCGAACAGGTCAGCACTAAGATCCTCGAACTCTGCTCGGTTCATTCTCCCGCTGACGTCTTTATCGTTCATAAAACATTCTGAGGGGAGGGGGGAAACGCTAAATAGTGAGAGGAGAGACACGTTAGAAATGGGGGGGGGGAGAGACACTTTATAAATGGGGAGGGAGACACGTTAGAAAGTGGAGAGGAGGTTATTTTGTGTGCGTTCAAAACTTGTTGGGGGTTGACACACCACCAAACAAATCAATCTCACCGATGTTGAGGGGAACGTATGTAGAGTTGGCGCTCATCGTCTTCTTTATCTTCTCACACTCGGTCTCCAGTCGAAGGACGGTCTTCGCTCGACTGTCAATGTCCAACTTGTACTTGTTCTGGAAATTACATTGTTTGGTTTATTTGGATCAGTGTTTTTGTTAACGTCGATAAATAATAGCCATGACGTAAATTGTCGAACAATTCTGGGGCCAAACTTACGTTAAATTCAGTCTTGAAGTAGTTGATGATCCTTTGGCTGAAATATCGGCCTCCCAGTTGGGGGTCTGCGATGGCTTTTTTCACCTCGAGTTTCCCTTTGTTGAAGCCAACAGCCGAAATCTGAAACAGGACAAGAAATTGTAAGTGGTGCTAGAAACAGCTAGTGATGTTTGGGAAGGCCTCAAAGCCAACAGCTACAAACTAATCATGAAGTATTTAAACCCGTCCTGTATCTTATTGTGTTATTGAACAACTAGTAGTCTAGTACATATCTCATACTGTGTTTGAAAAATGGTCATACCTGGGTGTCATTATCTCCAATATCCACGAAAACAACCAGCTTGGGCTTATCTTTCTCGTTGGGGAGGTCCTGGAGGGAGGCAAGTGGTAATTGGAAGGTCCTAGAGGGAGGTAACTAGTAATGGGGAGGAATAGAAGGAGAGAGAGAAGATTCATCATTATATTTTCAAAGCTCTGTACGGGGGTACCTGTTTGTAGATGCCGTAAGCAAGAGCAGTTGCCGTTGTGTCGTTGATAAGCCTCAGTATGTTCAAACCAGCCGCTTTCGCCGCGAATATCATTGCCCTTCTTTGGTAGTCAGTGTAGTATAGAGGCACCTGTTGAAAGAGATGAAAAACCATGTGTCAGGTTGTCTCACAACAGACTGTCCTCTCAGAACCGGGTCGACATTACAGTCATGCCGTATCATGACAAGTTTTATAAAGGAAATATCATAGAGAGCTGTGTCTGAACAAGATGGGGCTTACATACCGAAATAACGCAATCGTTGACAGAGAATCCTAGTTTCAGCTCAGCAACTCCCTTCAGGTAGTTAAAGAGAGAGGTTGTACAGTGTTCAGGGGTCATAACAATCGTATTTTCCTCGTATTGAACCTGTGCGGGGGAATAGTTTTAGTGGAGGAGTTAGGATCCAAAGTATAATTTAGATGGATTGGAATTATGTATAGCTTGTTGCTTTTTGGAACATTTCTTGATCCACCGAACCCTTACAGAAATAAATTGTGGAATGAGCTACTTCTAAATGACGCCAGACTCCCCTCCCTTCTCATGTCAGATTGAGAGAAACATACACACGCGGGGTAGGAATCTTCCAGAAAGATGGGCTTTGGACAGAGAGAATTTTCGGGAGGCGCCGTGCGCGGCTTATTTCTCGTACTAACCATTTGTGCTTTCAATACAGACACGTCGGGTGTTTATCGCGCGCAGACCCAAAACCCCGTGTAGTGTGTGTCTGTCTGGGACAGGTAGTATAGGTTACACACACACCTACGTCCTACTGCCTACATAACTTACTAACCTAACCAGGTTAATCAAATATGTAGCCTGTAGGTTCATTTGACCTATCACCTAACAGGGTGTACAGTGCAATGTCAATTGTCACCAAAAGGAACGTCAAACTGTCATTAACATTCACAACTAGGATGATGTTCAAAATCTGTTTTGGTGTGTATGACTTATGATAGTACTGCCCAATCCGTGGATGTCCTACGGGCGGGGTGAATAGAGTAGCACAAGCCCCCTAAATTAGTCACTACTGTTTCCTCCTTCTATCTGTTAGTTACATCTAGTCGGGTCTACTTATACTGCAGCACTCTGCAGACTTACAGACAGTCTGCTTGTAAATTATTATGCGTGCTAGAAGTGAGTGTGCAAAATAATTAGTATGACTAAAATGGCAGTCAAACTATCTCTCTATCAATCTTTTTCTCTAACTATATTTAATATTTCTTGAGATCCTTGTTAAAGGTAACATTGTGAGAGTTCGGTCACGGAAATTTTGTACGAACTTGCCAGAATGTCGCAAAATACACCATGTGTGTAGGCGTGTGTACAATATGTGATATCACTTTCTTTCTCTAACTCTCTCACTCTCTCTCCCCCTCTCTACTTACATGGAATCCGATGGAGCCGTCCTCGTTTTTCTTGATATCATTGAACATTCCCCTCATATCATCCTGGATCCAAGGATCATCGAACTTTCGTCCAATCAGGGGCTTAAACTTCATCACAGTGGATTTGATGTTTGAAGAAGTCTGCAGGGAGTGGGAGGGGGTGGTCGATAGAAGGGGAGTTTTAAGAAGTAAAAAACTTAGAACACTAGTTTACAATGGTGAGAAATATAGAAGCATCTAACACCACCTGCATTTAGTGCTCTGTGTAACCTAACCTGTGTTTTAGCAGAGAGAGCCATCTTTCGACCATCGTTACATGCACCGTATGCTACGTACGTCCTGTGTGAAAATCAGTTGTTAGTTAGAAATAACACTTGCGATTTTCTGATCCATTCAAGCTTCCACTCAGACACTCTTTTCACAACATCCCCCCTCCCCAGACCCGATATCTCCCTACATTCCCCCTGGAGCCCTCCCCATATCCCCTGTCCCAGCCAAACTCCTCTACTTACAGGTTATCCCCCAGTCCCCACCCCCTACTTACGGGTTATCCCGCTTGCTGTACTCGTTACCTAGTTTCAGCTCAGCAACTCCCTTCAGGTAGTTAAAGAGAGAGGTTGTACAGTGTTCAGGGGTCATAACAATCGTATTTTCCTCGTATTGAACCTGTGCGGGGGAATAGTTTTAGTGGAGGAGTTAGGATCCAAAGTATAATTTAGATGGATTGGAATTATGTATAGCTTGTTGCTTTTTGGAACATTTCTTGATCCACCGAACCCTTACAGAAATAAATTGTGGAATGAGCTACTTCTAAATGACGCCAGACTCCCCTCCCTTCTCATGTCAGATTGAGAGAAACATACACACGCGGGGTAGGAATCTTCCAGAAAGATGGGCTTTGGACAGAGAGAATTTTCGGGAGGCGCCGTGCGCGGCTTATTTCTCGTACTAACCATTTGTGCTTTCAATACAGACACGTCGGGTGTTTATCGCGCGCAGACCCAAAACCCCGTGTAGTGTGTGTCTGTCTGGGACAGGTAGTATAGGTTACACACACACCTACGTCCTACTGCCTACATAACTTACTAACCTAACCAGGTTAATCAAATATGTAGCCTGTAGGTTCATTTGACCTATCACCTAACAGGGTGTACAGTGCAATGTCAATTGTCACCAAAAGGAACGTCAAACTGTCATTAACATTCACAACTAGGATGATGTTCAAAATCTGTTTTGGTGTGTATGACTTATGATAGTACTGCCCAATCCGTGGATGTCCTACGGGCGGGGTGAATAGAGTAGCACAAGCCCCCTAAATTAGTCACTACTGTTTCCTCCTTCTATCTGTTAGTTACATCTAGTCGGGTCTACTTATACTGCAGCACTCTGCAGACTTACAGACAGTCTGCTTGTAAATTATTATGCGTGCTAGAAGTGAGTGTGCAAAATAATTAGTATGACTAAAATGGCAGTCAAACTATCTCTCTATCAATCTTTTTCTCTAACTATATTTAATATTTCTTGAGATCCTTGTTAAAGGTAACATTGTGAGAGTTCGGTCACGGAAATTTTGTACGAACTTGCCAGAATGTCGCAAAATACACCATGTGTGTAGGCGTGTGTACAATATGTGATATCACTTTCTTTCTCTAACTCTCTCACTCTCTCTCCCCCTCTCTACTTACATGGAATCCGATGGAGCCGTCCTCGTTTTTCTTGATATCATTGAACATTCCCCTCATATCATCCTGGATCCAAGGATCATCGAACTTTCGTCCAATCAGGGGCTTAAACTTCATCACAGTGGATTTGATGTTTGAAGAAGTCTGCAGGGAGTGGGAGGGGGTGGTCGATAGAAGGGGAGTTTTAAGAAGTAAAAAACTTAGAACACTAGTTTACAATGGTGAGAAATATAGAAGCATCTAACACCACCTGCATTTAGTGCTCTGTGTAACCTAACCTGTGTTTTAGCAGAGAGAGCCATCTTTCGACCATCGTTACACGCACCGTATGCTACGTACGTCCTGTGTGAAAATCAGTTGTTAGTTAGAAATAACACTTGCGATTTTCTGATCCATTCAAGCTTCCACTCAGACACTCTTTTCACAACATCCCCCCTCCCCAGACCCGATATCTCCCTACATTCCCCCTGGAGCCCTCCCCATATCCCCTGTCCCAGCCAAACTCCTCTACTTACAGGTTATCCCCCAGTCCCCACCCCCTACTTACGGGTTATCCCGCTTGCTGTACTCGTTATCAATGATCTCCACTCCTCCGCCCCGGGCGATTGCTATGTAGCAAGAGCTGAAGCCCAGGTCAAATCCGACTACCGATGACAACATACTAGGGAAGCGAAGTGGGGATAAATGTGGGGGCAAAACATACTATAGAATGGGGGGAAGTGGAGATAAAGAGGGAGATGGTTAATTAAAAGAAAGATAACTCTCGAGGACGGTGGATGTGGGGGAAGGTAAAGGTAACAAACGAGATAAAGTTCATGGTTAAGGTTCCTGGAAGTACAGGAATTTGAAACCTGCAAAAAACATGATAAATAAGTTAACAATTGGTAAAACACGGTGAAATCAGTCTGTATGTTTGTCTCTCTCGGCAATATGTGATGGCTTAAAACCCCCTGCAGTTTGTGTTTTCAGGATCCAAATTCCCTTTCTGTGGCCCACACCGCCATATTCATCACATCATGTGAATTGTGAGGGTTCGGTAGATCAAATTCCCCCCGGACCAGTCCTCAGGATTCTGAACTCAAAGTTTCCACGATCTTATCAACACTTTTCAGGAACCTGTCAGTGGGCACCACCAGGACAGTCCTATACCCCTGGGACACCTCCTCTGCTCTCTTAGTTGTATCCATAGGGGCGAGTGTTTCATCTGTTACCTTCCACGAGAATGAGTGGGTGGCAATTTCCGATAACATGGACAAATCAGCTCCTTCGTATTGGACCGAGGGTGTGACATGTTTGGAGCGTTTAACCTTACGTCCCTGTTCTGGTTCTTGAAACGACTTAGCTAGCATGACCAGGTTCCGCACATTATATGACTTGTTCTCCCTACGCTCTGTGATAAGCTCCATTTTAAGAGCTTTGTACAACTGGGCTGTTATCTGGAGGGGGAGGTTATTGAACTTGGCATTCAGTAGGAATGCTGTATCTGGGCAGGATAGAATCTTATCAACATCACTGGAGGTGTCAGCATCACATTTAGAGAGTAGGGAGGTGGTCAACTGTTTTAGTTTGGCGGAGTCAGGGAAAAGGGAGAGTGGGAGTATGGAGGCGACAGCGAACACAGGGTCATCTTCCCCTTCCTCTATATCTGCTCCTTTTATAACGGTACCAACCTGTGGGAATACAGGATAGTTTATCTAGTATCTAGTTAGCTCAGAGAGTTGTGAGAGATAACGTCGCACCATCGAGATACTCTACTAAATCTTGCTCAGATCTTATTATTCAGAATAATCAATTTATATATCCGATTATGTGTGGGATTTCCCCATTTATATTTTGTATAGAGGGCGTTATACAGAGGGCGTGAATGTCTATCAGTAACAGAAGGAGTTACCAAAATTACTAACCTTATAGTTATCAATGAGTGTTTGACTAAAGTTCCCCACATCCAGAGTTAGTCCCTTCACCAGTCCATCAAGTAGTGCCCTAACCCCATCCCAGTCCTCATCTGCAGGTGGGTAAGCCTCGAATTCGATCTGTGTCACCTCCATGGCGGGCACGGGTGGCAGGATATTAGTTTCCGTGTCGCTGTTTCCCCCATCTGAGGTTGACATTTCTTCATCGCCGGATGAGGAGGACTCATTTGTGTGTGTTATCATACCTAAAGAAGTAATTTGGAAATGAGTCTGGTCGGGGGGGGGGCTAACCCTATAATAATAATAATAATAATAATAATATCGAATATTTATATCCCGCTATCATGCGTTAAATATGCTAGTTCACTACTCGTTTATACTAGAACTAAAAGATATACTTAGAGAACACCGAGATTATCGTTAAAACTAACACCGCGTCTATAGCGGCCTTCTCAGGGCCAGAGAAATGCCATTCAAGCTAATTTTGGTCAAGAAATAAGAATGAGGAGAGAAGATTTAATCAAAGGAAAGAAGAAAAAAGGATAAAAATGCGATATAGTATAAAAAAGAAAGGATAGATAATTGTAATAATAATATTGTTAACTAGTAAGAATCGGGGTGGAGTCGGGTGGAGCCGGGTGGAGTCATGTTTGAGATAGTGTGAGGGAAGTGAAACAAGTTGAAAATGAAAAGGAGTGGATGAAGTGGAAAGGCAGTTATTAGGGTTGGACAATATCAATACAAAAAAGTAAAGACAGCTGGGTAGCTTGAGTCAGATTGAATAATACAGATTACCATTGATTAAAATTAATAAGTTAATTGGGTGATTAAAAATAATAAATTAGTGGATTAAGAGTATTTTTAATCAGAAAATAAAGAACATTCCCCTCATATCATCCTGGATCCAAGGATCATCGAACTTTCGTCCAATCAGGGGCTTAAACTTCATCACAGTGGATTTGATGTTTGAAGAAGTCTGCAGGGAGTGGGAGGGGGTGGTCGATAGAAGGGGAGTTTTAAGAAGTAAAAAACTTAGAACACTAGTTTACAATGGTGAGAAATATAGAAGCATCTAACACCACCTGCATTTAGTGCTCTGTGTAACCTAACCTGTGTTTTAGCAGAGAGAGCCATCTTTCGACCATCGTTACACGCACCGTATGCTACGTACGTCCTGTGTGAAAATCAGTTGTTAGTTAGAAATAACACTTGCGATTTTCTGATCCATTCAAGCTTCCACTCAGACACTCTTTTCACAACATCCCCCCTCCCCAGACCCGATATCTCCCTACATTCCCCCTGGAGCCCTCCCCATATCCCCTGTCCCAGCCAAACTCCTCTACTTACAGGTTATCCCCCAGTCCCCACCCCCTACTTACGGGTTATCCCGCTTGCTGTACTCGTTATCAATGATCTCCACTCCTCCGCCCCGGGCGATTGCTATGTAGCAAGAGCTGAAGCCCAGGTCAAATCCGACTACCGATGACAACATACTACAATGGGAAGTGGGGATGAAAGAGTGGAAAAAAACATACTAGAATGGGGAGTGGGGTTAAACGAAAAAAGGGGGATAAACAAAAGGGGATGGTTAATTAAAAGAAAGATTATCCTTGAGGATGGTGGATGTTGGATGTGGGGGAGGGTAAAGGAGACGCTAACAAAAGATATCATGGTAAAGGTTCCTGAAAATACAGGAATTTGAAGCCTGCAAAAAAAACATGATAAATAAGTTAACAATTGGTAAAACACGGTGAAATCAGTCTGTTTGTCTCTCTTGGCAATATGATGGCTTAAAACCCCCCTGCAGTTTGTTTTTTTCAGGATCTACATTCCCCTTCTGTGGCTCACACCGTCATATTAATCACAGTTCGGTAGATCAAATTACCCGGACCATGGCTCAAGATTCTGAACTCAAAGTTTCCACAATTTTATCAACACTTTTCAGGAACCTGTCAGTGGGTACTACCAGGACAGTTCTATACCCCTGGGACACCTCCTCTGCTCTCTTAGTTGTATCCATAGGGGCGAGTGTTTCATCTGTTACCTTCCACGAGAACGAGTGGGTGGCAATTTCCGATAACATGAACAAATCAGCCCCTTCGTATTGGACCGAGGGCGTGACATGTTTGGAACGTTTAACCTTGCGACCCTGTTCTGGTTCTTGGTAAGATTTAGCTAGCATAACAAGGTTCCTCGCATTATAAGACTTGTTCTCCCTTCGCTCTGTAATTAACTCCATTTTAAGTGCCTTGTACAGCTGGGCTGTTATCTGGAGGGGGAGGTTATTGAACTTGGCGTTCAGAAGAAATGCAGTGTCTGGAGAGGAGAGGATCTTGTCGACATCACTGGATGTGTCAGCATCACATTTAGAGAGCAGAGAGGTGGTCAGCTGTTTTAGTTTGGCGGAGTCAGGGAAAAGGGAGAGTGGGAGGATTGAGGCAACAGCGAATACAGGATCATCTTCCCCTTCCTCTATATCTGCTCCTTTTATAACGGTACCGACCTGTGGGAATATTGGGTAGTTTATCTTCTCAGTGGTTAGCTTAGAGAGAGTTGTAGAGATTTAACAAGTTTAAACAAACGTCACACCATCGAGATACTAAAAAAAACTTGCTCAGATCTCATTATTCAGAATAATCAATTAATCTGCCCGAGTATGACGTTTCCCCATTCATCTGTTTTACGGACTAGTGACTACAGAGGGCTTGAGTGTGTATCAGTAATAGAAGGATATACCAAAATTACACTAACCTTATAGTTATCAATGAGTGTTTGACTAAAGTTCCCCACATCCAGAGTTAGTCCCTTCACCAGTCCATCAAGTAGTGCCCTAACCCCATCCCAGTCCTCATCTGCAGGTGGGTAAGCCTCGAATTCGATCTGTGTCACCTCCATGGCGGGCACGGGTGGCAGGATATTAGTTTCCGTGTCGCTGTTTCCCCCATCTGAGGTTGACATTTCTTCATCGCCGGATGAGGAGGACTCATTTGTGTGTGTTATCATACCTAAAGAAGTAATTTGGAAATGAGTCTGGTCGGGGGGGGGGCTAACCCTATAATAATAATAATAATAATAATAATATCGAATATTTATATCCCGCTATCATGCGTTAAATATGCTAGTTCACTACTCGTTTATACTAGAACTAAAAGATATACTTAGAGAACACCGAGATTATCGTTAAAACTAACACCGCGTCTATAGCGGCCTTCTCAGGGCCAGAGAAATGCCATTCAAGCTAATTTTGGTCAAGAAATAAGAATGAGGAGAGAAGATTTAATCAAAGGAAAGAAGAAAAAAGGATAAAAATGCGATATAGTATAAAAAAGAAAGGATAGATAATTGTAATAATAATATTGTTAACTAGTAAGAATCGGGGTGGAGTCGGGTGGAGCCGGGTGGAGTCATGTTTGAGATAGTGTGAGGGAAGTGAAACAAGTTGAAAATGAAAAGGAGTGGATGAAGTGGAAAGGCAGTTATTAGGGTTGGACAATATCAATACAAAAAAGTAAAGACAGCTGGGTAGCTTGAGTCAGATTGAATAATACAGATTACCATTGATTAAAATTAATAAGTTAATTGGGTGATTAAAAATAATAAATTAGTGGATTAAGAGTATTTTTAATCAGAAAATAAA